>VCCN01000071.1:1005137-1020917 GCA_006491835.1 Architeuthis dux
AGCTGTAATTATTAATTTATTTCTTATTAAAGAAACTAATTTTATTATTATGATATCTTTGTATATAGGGGGCCCGGGGCAATTTCCCCTTTTGTCCCCTTATAAATGCCCCCTATTTGTTTGGGTATTCGTGTCTCATTCATTTACTATTCTCAGAAAGAATATATGTTCACGCTTCTCCAAATGCATGAAGCTTGTTATTAATGTTATAAAAAAATCAGAACTTGGCATACAGGGTGTTCTTAAAAAAACGCAACATTTAAAAGGGAAATTACTCTTTAAAACAAAACTTACCCCCTTAAATTCATTCTCAGCTAAGCGTATCAGCCAATCAGCAGACTGTACATTTAAGGGAGATAACTGATAAATTCCTTTTAAAAAAGTTATTTCACTTTCGAATGTTGTGTTTTTTTATGAACACCCAGTATTTCATCTTAGTGTAGCATGAATATATCTTAAGTAAGACAGTAATTACACGCTTTACAATGAGCCAAATAATATTTCCGAAGTAGAAGAGAAAAGTCCGAAGTAAAGCTGGACATAAGTAGGTATTCAAAATGTCATGCCAATAGCAAGAACAATGACGAACCATTGGAGGTTAAGCGTTAACTAATCTCCAGGATAAATATAAAGAGGGATTGTGTATGTCATTTTTTATAAATGTAAATTGTACCCCCGCAACCCCACCCCCAAAAAAACAGGGTAGCAATTGTTTAGAAACCATTTATTTTCTCCTGTTTGCTCAGAACAATTCTTCAAACTTGATCGTCGGAAGGGGCCCGACTCTTGTTTCATGACCCCATTTAAACATGAAACAGCAATGCCCTTTTTAGAAACCATCAACCAAAACTGTCACCAAAACTGTCAACATAGGTTTCTTCAGTTTTCAGGTCGGTCCGACTGGCTGGCTATGTATGTATGTTTGTTTGTTTGTTTTGTTTAACAGCACATCGACCCTTGGTGGGTCATTTAGTGCCGGATTTAGTGGGGGGTCCCATGTCCCCGTAACTAGAGAATTGAGGGGGGGGGAATCCCAAATCCCTGTCACTGAGACAAATGCCACGAGGACCGGGATAAAAGGGGGGGGGGATCCCAAAAGCCTCCCAGGACGAATCCTCAGATGCTAATGGTGATCGCTTCTCGGCCAGCTGGCCAAGATATCATGTGCCACTTCTCCCAGGACGATACCCGAGCAACTATGTATGTATCACGCGTACAGGCCGCACCAATGAAGTAGAGGTCTGAAATTTTCAACATCTACTCTTTATTATGTCCAGAGAAAAAGAAACTTCAAAATTACCACCTAAATACTTTTTTTAGACAGGTTTCAGTTTACAATGTAAGTTTATGCTAAATTAATCCCTTAGTTTGTGTCCATTTGTTATTTGACAATTCAGACTTTTTTTTAGTGATCACTGCCCAACCAAAAGGCGAGAGAAGTAACTTATTCATTGATCCCTCCTTTTTCCAATTTCTTAATTGATCACCCCCAACACTGCATGCTTCCAAAAGATGTTGGTTGCATGACGGTTTCCATTGAGTGACTAACCAGAACTGTCTCTTCTTTTAAACACATTACAACTGACCTTTTCAATGATTTGTTATTGTGCTTGTGCTCTAACCCACTTTTTGGATACTTTGACTTTGTTTACAGTGTTTCAATCAGCAAATTACCAGGCGGAAATACACTAAGCGTAAAAGGGCAAAGAAAAGAATTCCTAGCGAAAAGGATATCGTTTAGCATTGTATTCTTCTTGTTCTTCTTCTTCTTGTTCTTTTTCTTGTTCTTCTTCTTGTTCTTATTCTTGTTCTTCTTCTTCGGTGTGCCCCTCTCTCTCTTTTGAGAAGTAGTGCCGATTTAGCGCGTTTCGCGCTAGATTCAGCACGTTTCTTGTTTTGGCAGTGCAAAAGGCGCTAAATTGGCGCGTTTGCGCGTAACCCACCGTGACACCGGTGTCACATACAATTTAATTGATCTGCACATTCCCGTATACGATATTTCTGATACATTTTGTGAACACTCATTTAAACAAATGTAAATATAAAAAATAATGTCTAATTAATTAAATTATTAATAAAATATAATCTGAAACAATTTTCTACAGCTACAGTAGCTTGTTGAGAAGAACTCCAATATGAAACAGTCGTATTTATTTTTATTCAGTAATAAAAACAATACATCTGAAAAATAATTTGTTGTTAAATCTAACCAGCAAAGTTATAAACTCGATATATGTTGTGGCAATGCATATAAAAAGGCAAATCAGTGTTACTAAGCAAAAGAAATCTGTCAAACTGATGTATTTTCAAATGATGGAAATATTTGCCCTAAATGCCCAACGTGACATAAAAGTCACGTTACAGATCTCGGACACTAAGAGTCCGATTTCAAAACAAACTTCATCAATGTGTTCCATGTGGTCCATTTGGTCTGTTTTATATCCCACATAATGTTCCTTCAAGTAGAAATGGGTCCGGGTCGTTATAGGTTAAACATTTTGGCCAATGTTGGCAATCTTTGGCTGTTCTTGAGCAATTTAGCACTTTTTAGCAGTCAAACTAGCGCGAAAATATTTTTTGAGTTGGCAACACTGAGAAGTGCCCAGTAAACTAAGGGAATAAATATTGAATCTATTGACTTATAATTGAAAGAAAACGCTCAACAAATTATTACTTAAGCAATTTCTTTCATTTAATTGCTTATATAAGTATTATATACTTTATTGAATATTTACTCCTTATTATGTCTAGAAAAAAACGTTCTTTTGTTTCCACACACCCCAAATAGGTTTTTAAAACTCATTTTCATTCAATATATCTACTAATTTTCATTTGAAAGAGTGCATCAAAAATTACTTTTGTCATATATTAAAACAAAACTTAACAGTACATCAATAAAAGAAAAACCCATCTTAGTACATCAATACACACTTACAGGCAATTCTGAAGGAAACAAAGGTTTTACAATCATCAGGGTCAAAGCAACACACTTGGATCGTGGGAGAAAATCATAATATTTATTCAGCTGAGCCCAGGGCCAGATTAACCTATACCAGGGCCCCTAGGCTATTAGCAATATGACCCCACCCCCATCTTGATCCACCCACGTTTCGTGTATAATTTTAAGTAAGTAATGCAATCTGACAATCGTGTGAATAAAGTGGATTGTTATGTGCTAATGTGTACTATATTCATTCCATTTTTTAAAGAGATATTTGTTAGGACATTTTTATTAAGTTTTAAGATATTATTAACAATATCTTCACAATTATATTGAGCGCTCAGGCTTCACATCGGGGAATGTTATTATTTTGACAGTTTTAATGTTTAATTCACTTTCCCTGTAGTAGTAGTGATACATTTCTAAATTGCTATTTATTTTGGGGCCCCTTCAATGTCTTGGGCCCTACGCTGTAGCGTAGTTTACGTACAGACTAATCCGGCAATGGTCCTGTCAAATATAAAATTAAGAAAAATATAAATATCCCAGGATTTTTCCGGGCCCCTGTTAGCTACGGGCCCCTAGGGCTTAAGCCTACTCAGCCTTATAGTATAATCTGGCCCTGGCTGAGCCCGGTCCATTCCTATGCCGAATGGTGTTGAATATGGGTAGGAAAATTGTGTTCCATCATTCTTTCGAGTGGGGATGTTCTGCCTGCCTTGAAAATTAGCATTTGAAATCCATACCTCTTACCTGGGCTCGAACACTGGCCACTGGTGTCAGTAGAAAATGCGCAACTACTTTAGCCACCAAGCAGGTTGTGAGAGAGAAATTCGCTGGCTAGAGATATTCTGACGCACAAGATATGTGATTGCTTCTCGCAATTTGGATTGTTCTTTTAACTTATTTGCCAATTGGTTTTCACACAGAAGTCGTTAAAATCGCTAGGCGAAATTGAGGAAATCTTGCTTAAGAAAAATAGAATTAAGAAAAATATTAATATTTTATGAATCAGCGTCACCCATATATGCTGTGTTGAGGGTTTATCAATTGAAAAAGTTGTGATCATTAAAAAAAATGTCTGAATTTTCAAAAGACAAGCGGGCACAAACTAGTGACCAATTTAGCATAAGATTACATTGAAAATTGAATCCCCCACTTAATAAAGAACATGTCTGTCTGTGCACAACTCTGATTTTGCATAGATTTTAAGGAAAATTAATAACAAAAAGAAAACATTTGTTTCTTATGAAATATTTTCACCAAATTAAAGTATGAATTAATCTGGAATCAATCAGGTTTAGTTCGATACGTAGAATGAAGAAAATAATCGTAGATTTTTAAATTTGTTTTTTAAAATTCCGATGTTTTATAGAATAGAAAAAGAAAAAAGTAGAAACGAATAACAACTAGCATTCCAAGGGAAATTATGAATTACCGCCACCCAAATATGCTGTGTTGGGGGTTTATCAATTAAAAAGTTGTGACTACTAAAAAATGTCTGAATTTTCTAAAAACACAAACTAGTGACCAATTTAGCATAAGCTTACATTGAAAATTGAACCCCCCACTAAAACCCTATTTTAGAGTGGAATTTTCAAAAAACAAAAACAAAACATTTTCCCTACTCATTGTACAACATTTCAAGTTTCTACTATGAACGGTTAGGGCTGAGCGAAGTCCAGATGGATAGATAGATAAAATTGACCCCCCCACCCCGTAAAAACCTATTGGGGAGGGGCGATTTTCAAAAAACAAAAAATCGTTTTTCCCTGCTCATTGAGGGGAGAGTGTGTGCAGAATTTCAAGTTTCTCCTATGAACGGTTAGGGCTGGGCGAAGTCCGGATACATAGATAGATACATAGATACATGGATACATAAATACATATAAATGTGTGAACACATGAATAACCTAAACCTTTGGTAGCGGTGAATAATAAAGAACATGTCTGGTTAGTCACTCAATAGAAACTGTCACGTGACCAACGTCTTTTGGCAGCATGCCGTGTTGGGTATGATCAATAACAAAAATTGTGGTGATCAATGAATATATTACTTCTCTCGCTTTTGTTGGGCGGTGATTACTAAAAAAGTCCAAATTTTCAACAAAAAAAAACTAGCATGAATACTGCCGGACACAAACTAAGTGGTCAATTTAGCATAAACTTACATTGCAAATTGAGACCTCCACTAAAAACCTATTTAGGGGGCGGATTTTAAAAAAACAAAACAAAATCTTCTAGACATAATAAATGGAATAAACGGGAGTAAACGTTTAAATTTTCACCCCTCTAGCTCCATTGATGCGGCCTTTACGGGAGATACATACATAGCCAGCCAGACCAACTTAAAAACCGAAGAAAACTATGTTTTTATTAAACAGTTAGACCATTTATTATTAAATATTCTCATTGAGATGATATACTAACACACCTGACTGCTGCAGGGTCAAAATCTACTCCCACTTCTATTCCGACTGAAGATGATTACTGCAACTTTTGTATTGCATATATAATAAATAAATTCGTAAATATATAAGACTTGTCAGTTTGGCTTAGTTGGTAACAGAGCCGTCTAGCAATCATTTGGTCGTAATTTCAGATCACACTAGGGAAATGTTAATTTTATATATCGGCTTGATTTAACGTGAAGGGATAGACAAACAGTGAAGAGTTTACTCCCCTAAATTTGGTGAGGATTGTTCTTGTTGCGGGGGCAAATAAAGTCAACTCCCACTTGGACTAGAGTTTGACAATAAATGGTGTAACTGTTATCAGTGTGTGTGTGTGTGTGTGTGTGTGTGTGCATAACACGCTAAATACAGTTATGAATCAAACGCGTTCGAACTAATGACAGCTAAAACAGAAAGAACAACAAAGGAAACAAAGGCACTAAAATACAAGACAACATTATAGGGGAGTACTTATTTATGATCGATACTGTATCTGTTTTGGTTTAACGTGAGGGGATAGACAAACTGAGGTTTGTTCTTGTTCTTGTTACAGGGAGAAAATAAAATCAACTCTAACTTGGACTGGAGTTTGACAACGGCTTGCTGAAACCTTCAGATTGCTGTTATGTTTTTTGAAAGAGTGATGACTTATATGAGACTTAGGTGGCTACACAATACAGCTTGAAAGCAAAACTTTTGAATAATAAACCATTTAAATGAAAGAATTATTGACTATTAATTGTATCATTAATGCTCGTAAATCAATCAACTTATAAACATATTCCATTTTCAATTTCCCTTTATCAATTTAATACTTAAAGAGCTCAAAATGGCTAATTTCCTCAGGCAAATCAGTAGCTGATCTTTTGATAACGTGTTTCGTGAAAGTAACCAAAATAATTTTCAAATTTTACAGCCTATATATATCGCCTTATAATGATAAGAGACCATTACATCAAATATTAAGTACGTCATGATTAAAATAGGAAGTGTTTTTTGTTTTTTTAACGGACAACTCTGTCAGTTCCTGCTATCATTATAGAGAACGTGTTGCCACGGACGGCTGCCATCGACACGAGCTGGAAGAGCCAGGTGGTCTAGCGCGGTTCGTCGTGGCGTTGAGCAGCTATGGAGCCTAAGAGATATTTTGACTCCATAAAAGCGTTTAACATTTCTCTTGGCTACGTAATCATGAATATAATGAATGTAGCAAATTAAAATACAGTATAAATATAACATATACAACTATAATACATTAGTAAATTTAACGATCATTACATTTAACTTTAACAGTAAAACATATAATAATCGATTTCAGGAGAAACTTGACAATTATGCTATTATGTATTTGAAATACATAAACATTTATTTTTTTAAATAGCGCTTCGTTACCCAGAAAAGCGTTAGCTAAAACAAGAAAAAGAACAGACTCTGTTCAAAACCTGCGACGTTGTTTACACAATTTTTGATAGCGTTTGGCAACATTTGTTTCTGTAATAAAACTATTTGTTACAATAGGCTACGAGAGAAGTGATTAAATCTTTGGACGGATCCATGGTCAATTACCCCCCCCCCCCCGAAAATTGCGTTGGCTGAGGTATGCGCTCTCTGGGTGCTTCCTGTTTTTTTCTTCTGTAACACAAAGAAACACGCTACAATGGGAGAGATAACCAAAAAAAACAAAAAAACTCTAACAAAAGAACGAACTAAAAAACGAACCAACAACAAAAAAAAACACGAGACGGTGTAACGAGAAAAACAAACAACCGGCATGCTGGAAGCTTCTCATCACAGAGAGGTGAACGAGTGCATTGGGAATAAAAACAATCTCTTATGACACAGACCTTTTTTTCGAGAAACCCCAGGTCATTATCAGACAGGCTGTCAGAGTCTATTTGTATCTTCTTTCCATTTCAAAAATGGCAATCGTCTAAAAGGCCCTACTTGCATGGGCGTCCGTAAGGGGGTGAAAGGGGTGCATTTGCCACCCGCCTCTGGAAAAGTACTAATTTACTCTACTCATTTACAATAATAAAGTAATATAAGTAATCTACTGAAAAAGACACCAATTATCTTTATTACTATACGAAACAAAGAACATATATTGACGTATTGACAGCTACCTATTGTATTATTTGTACACCTCTTCCACCTATACTAGTGGTTCCCAACAGAGCGGGAATCCCCCCCCAGGGGGTGGGGGTAGTCCAAGGGGGTAATAAGGCTATTAGGTAAAGATAAAAGTCCAGTCTAGACATAGAGTTTCTGCATTTCTGTCTATCAAGTCGAAGGCTCCAAATAAGCTCCAAGTTGAGAATGATGTGCCCTCTCACTAATTGACCCACAAATCAAAGAACTAGTAGCAAATAAACAAGAACAGAGATCACATTGATGTGTATATCAGTTACAATAGCAGAATTCTTATTCTTTTTGTAATAAATCGGAATTTCAAATGATGTGTTCTAATTATTTTTGCTTGTTTTCTTTGAGTAATAAATACACAGCAGCAGCTGTACAATTATAAAATTAAACTAATTCTTAGTATGAAGCTGTCTAATTATACGTAAAATAAGGTTATTATTTGAAATTATTCTTTGTTGCAACTTAATAAAGGTAAGGGGGGAATACCAGTAATCTTATTGACAAAGGTGGGAAATGACTCGAAAAGGTTGGGAATTACTGCCCTATACAAACAACAGAATTAAAATTCTAAAATTACACTCCTTGTCTTATTGGCCTCTTTCTACACTGGTACAAAGTAATAAAAAGGGTATCAAACAAAAGAAAATTTAAACGTTAACCCCAACGTTTTTGTTGTTGCTTTGCAGCACCAGAGAAAGAGACTTATAAAAGATACTCAATTTCCTTACAGATATTACACTTTACACCCGAAGCACTGTTGCCAATTTAGCGCGTTTCGCGCTAAATTTAGCGCCTTTCTTGTTTTGGCATTGCAAAAAGCGCTAAATTAGCGCGTTTTCGCCTAAAACATTTTGGCCGTTTTTTGGCCATTTTTAGCGTCTTTCTGGTCATTTTTGGCCATTATAAAAATTTAGCGCTTTTTTAGCGCCTTTTGGCTGTCAACTTAGCGCGAAAATATTTTTTGAGTTGGCAACACTGACCCGAAGAAGGCCGTAGAATGTATCGGCCGAAACGTTGTGTCAACAACAAAGATGAGAAGAAGAGATTAGATTGTCCGAACAAAAGTTGGTATCATTATTATTTAAAATTTTTATGACTACTTTTTACCTTCATCTTAAATTTCATTAGTTGCTTTTTATCTCAACTTTTGCTCAGGCTGATTACCCTCCGGCAGTGAGTAAAATAGCGTTGATCGGAAAATAAATAATAAGCCTCGGGTGGGAGTCGATCACTTTGCTCACTGCCAGAGGGTAATCGGTCTGAGCAAAAATTACGATAAAAAGCAACTAATAAAATTTAAGATGAATGTAATAAGTAGTCATGAAAATTTAAATAATGATAATTTATAATACTTCATCTAACAAAAATAAAAACCCAGAGAAATATATTAAAAGCTGTAACTACCAGAAATGTAAACACATGATCAGAAAGAAGAGTAAGTTTAACGACATTATTTCGAGTTACTACCCCGATTTAGGATCGATGGCGTGATTTGTAAAGCAGACCTGGCTACGGAGAGTGGGCTCGAGTCCCACCCGAGGCTTATTCATTATTTTCCGATCGATAGTTACTCACTGCCGGAGGTTGCGATAAAAAGCCTAAATAAAATTTAAGATGAAGCTAAAAAGTAGTCATACAAATTTAAATAATAATGATTTATAATACTTCGTCTAACAAAAATAAAAACGGAGAAAAGTTGGTATGTTAATAACTCTTCTCAAATGTATAGACATTAAATATTTAGATTCTTTTATTTTCGTTGAATTATTGATTTTCAGTTCAGTTCCGTGTCTTCTTCTTCCCGAACGCGTGACTCATACAAAAAAAAAAGAAGGAAAACGCTACGCCCTCCCGGAAAGGACTATAACATAATAGCAAATTATCTTTTTATATTATGAAATGTTATTTTTGAGATTCCTTTTTTATGACGACATTAACAATTACTTGAAACTACTTTTTTTTTCACGTTCCTCAATGTTAGCAGATAGAAAAAAAGCCTAGATGAGTTCTGGGGGCAAAAATGTGTTTAGAAACAATTGTTTCAAATAATTATAAATTTGAATATCTTTGTAAAATATTATTGCGTATTTTATGATTTTCATGATATTAGGGCAAACCACATCTGTAATCTGTATGTAGAATTCAGTGGAAAACTATGGTATTGGATCTATCAAAGCGTGGTTACCTGTAGTGATCTCCATCGCTTACGTCTGAAGGGGAAAGGAAAACAGACGTTGAATCTGTGCAGCTATGAATAACTAATAAAAAATAATTAGGAACCGTCAACCAAAACTGTCAACATAGGTTTCTTCAGTTTTTAAGTTGGTCTGGCTGACTATGTACGTAGGCATGTATCACGCGTACAGGCCACACCAATGGAGCTAGAGACTGAAAATTTCTACATTTACTCCTTATTATGTCTAGAAGAAACTTTTTAACTCCCCCTCAATTTCAATGTAAGTTTATGCTAAATGTATCCTTAGTTTCTTCCCAGCAGTGTTCACGCTTAAAAAAAAAAATATTCAGACTTTTTTTAGTGGTCACTACCCTACAAAAGGTGAGAGAAGTAGCTTATCCATTGATAAGTCACAGAGACCTTATGCCACAAGTTCAGTTAAAACACCTGGTAGTCCATGTTAGTAGACCATAACAGCAATGTATTCCCGGTAGTCATTCCTTCCCTTCTTTCAAAATCCCACGGACTGATATTTTGTAACATTTGCTCCCCATGACAAAAAATTAGAGTGGTGTATTGTAATTTTACTGATTTACACTGATTTGCACGAAATTTCACACTGTTTTTTCCTGAATTTGTTGGGGCAGCCCCCCCCCCCCTGGCTCGTACACTTTGCGCGTATAGGCTGCACAAATGAAGCTAGAGGGCTGAAAGATTTAAACATTTACTCCTTATTATGTCAAGAAAAGAAAGTTTTTTTGCTTTTTGAAAATTCCTCCCCGTAATAGGTTTTTAGTGGAGGGTTCAATTTGCAATGTAAGTTTATGCTAAATTGGTCCCTTTGAGTCCGGCAGCATTTAAGCTTTTTTTTGTTTAACATTAAGACTTTTTTTTTAATGATCACTGCCCAACAAAAGGCGAGAGAAGTAACTTATCCATTGATCACCCTTTTTTCCAATTTCTTAATTGATCACCCCAACAAGACATGCCGCCAAAAGACATTGGTCATGTGACTGTTTCTATTGAGTGACTAACCAGACCTGTTCTATTCTTATTCATTTAATCGTTTTGTGTGTTTTGATATGATGACGCGATATTTAACTTAGTATTAATAACAATAATAACTTAACCTTATGTGATATCATTTGATATGAATATAGCTACTTTGAAGTGTATTTGATATAGTTTTTCCTTTGAACTTCATTAACTTTCAACTTCTAATAATTATTTTGAGCAAAAGGATATCATTTTATTCGGTTGGTCCTAAAGCTTATGCTGTTATTTTGTGTCGTTAGATGACATTAGAAGCGTTTAACTCCTAACTTAAAGTTAGAAACTAACTTCATTGAAAAACACCGCTTTTGATAGTTTTGTGATAGCTGTCATACCGAGAATTACACGGGATTTTCGATCATTAGTGTTTGAAGAAGCGTTCATTACGCATCCACCGAGTCGGTGAGTTTCGTTACAATAACTGCTGTTTCTAGTTACAAGACAAGAGACCAGAAGGTCTTAGGTCGCGGAAGAGGGAATCATTTCGCAAACAAAGGTTATACACGCCGACGTCAATAGACAAGGTAAGAGATTTTGCTTCTTCTTTTCGTCCTGACCGCTTCCAAGAGTTAACTGTGTTCTTTGGAATTTGGATATCTTCCCCCTTTCCTACCCCGTCGGAAATAGTTATTCGGTAACAAAAATATTTCAGACAGTTCTTCAGTTTTTAAGTTGGTCTGGCTGGCTATGTATGTATGCATGATTCTAACATTGAGGATGGAAGAAAATAAACAACATAAGAAAGTTAAAAACGAGACTCAAATTATGAAAAAATGAGTGCAGTTTATGAAGAAGGTGCCGTGATTTATCGAACGTATTAAAACTGGATATTTCGCACTGAACGATGCTCCTCAGTCGGATAGATCAATTAAGAATAATCGACATTATACGAGGAGATTGCCCACATGCTAAAAATATTCAATCCAAGCGTTGAAAATCATTTGTACCAGCTTAGTTATGTTAGTCGCTTTGACGTGTGGCTTCCACATAGGTGAAAACCGTGTGCGATTCGCTACTCGTAATAAAAACGTTACGTTTTTCAAACAAATTGTAACGGGCATGAAAGGTGGATACTTTACAACGGCGTGGAACGCAGGAGATAGTATCTCAAGTTGGAATTAACCACGACTAACCATACGAAAGACCGGCTTTCATCCAAAGAAGGAGATACTGTGTGTATGGTGGGATTGGAAGGTAACACTCTACTATGAGCTTCTGGAGAACCAAACGATTGATTCGAACAAGTATTGTTCCCAATTATATCAATCGACGGCAACAATTGGCGAAAAGCGCTTGGAATTAGTAGAGAAAGAAAGGGCATGATATCCCATGTGGATAACGCTAGACCGTATGTTTCTTTGGTGAAGAATAAATGTTACAAATTGGCTGGGAACTGTTCACTCATCAACCGTAAGAGACAACCCCCAATTGAGTATGGCAGCCGGTGACTACCCCATTGACAGGATGCAAGTCCACCGAAGGGATAGTTCCACCCCAAAACACAGCTTAGAGTGTACTCACTTAGTCGCTGAGTGCACATGGAAATTTGTCCTAATGAAGAATTTTCCACAATCTTCACTCATAGCGGGAATCGAACCCGGGATCTCCCGCGTGTGAGGATTACGTGCTAATCATTACACTATCAATATTGCACCTTGAGATTCCTGTCTTTATAGAATTCTCTTATTGAAAAAAAAATGCAATTCCCTGGAAGACTACAAAAGGCAATTAGAGCAGTTCTTCGCAGAGAAATATAAAAAGTTCTGGGAGGATGGAATTATGAAGTTGCCTGAATGATGGCAGATGATAGTGAAACAACAACATGTTGTTCAATAAATTTAATATTGAAAATTAAAAAAAAAAATGTCAACTCATATTTACTTTATTGTATGCCGCAAAAACACTTATAAAAGTATATATTTTTTTTACGCTTCACGTACAGGGTTGAATATGTAATGAGAATTAATTCGAAGTATCACCCCCCCCCCTCTGCACACACAAACACTTGAAAACTTCCCACTGGGGGAATATGTCACTTAAGCCCAAGTCAAAATCCGGCCATCCATCCATCCACCCACCAATTGACACCACCGATGATCTTTGGGGATCAACTAAAAACTTCAGATGAAGAGAACAGATGAAATACGAGATGCCTAGCCGGTCAATAATTCACACGCTACCGGTAGCAAAAACATGGGCTAACACAAATACTATAAATTGACTATACCACCAAAGATCTTTCATTTACTTATTTTTATCCTCTGACGATGACCGACGGTCGAAACACGTTAGGAATACAAAAATGTAGCGTCCTGGGGCAGTTATGCAATATCCCGAGGAGGAGCATAATTATTAACAGGCCGGGGAAAACTTTGCGCTCCTTCACACCAGCGCTCGGGGGCGACTTCCCCCCTCACCTGCTACGCCTCTGATAAGGCACAAGCAACATAAAGATTTCGCCTCCGACATTCGAAATTCTCTCGGCGTAGACAGCACTGTCCTATTGATCTGAGAGATTTGAGAAATGTTATAGCAGAATGGATTTGTAATAACCACTTCTAAAGGGAAAACACCGAAGAGAGCGAATCTTGAACAGAATCAAATATGATGCACTTTTTTTGAAATGGTGACGTATGGTATACAGATCCGGATTAATGGCCTTAAGTTGTTATCTTAGAGAGACAGAAGTAGTAATAAAGGAATCGTGGGGAGTGCAACCGGTATAATCGTTTGCTTTTTCTGTTAATAGACAAGGTGGCCTCGGCATGGTGAATTGGAGGTCTAAACTCAGATCACGTTCCTTGGCAGTGGGTGGTGCCAAACGACCCTCTGGAAATTCTGTAAACAGAACAGAAGGTGATATGAAAAGATAAAAAAGATAACCCTTTACACGTACTTGGTAACCAGCAGTGATATATCTGAGATCTTTTGGTAGCAAGCAGTTTCTTTTACACTTAGGAGGTCAATAGGCGACGCTTTCAAAATAAAAGATTGGACAAGTTTTGTTCTGTATATTGTATATGATGCAATTTTTAACGTTAGTGTTGGGGTTGGTGTTAGGTTTAGTGTTAGGATTGGTAACCAGCAGTGATATATCTGAGATCTTTTGGTAGCAAGCAGTTTCTTTTACACTTAGGAGGTCAATAGACGACGCTTTCAAAATAAAAGATTGGACAAGTTGGTCGTATACACGGTCATTATAAAGTCCTTGTGCAACTCTGAATTTGTATAACTTTTGTTCTGTATATGATAGAATTAATCTGTGTAGAATATTTAGAAGCCTGGCGCGTCTATTTTTATTGCAGTCAATTAACGAATTGATTATGATTGTTTATTAACTTTTTTAACATTTAAAAGTTACCTCTTTCCTGTTTCCATATGGTTGTTTTGATAGCGGAATCGACCGAACCCTCAGCTGCAGCTGATGGCGAATTTAAAGTCAAAGAAAGAGACGTGAAGATTCCTCAGAACGGCATTTTCATTTTTTTCCCTCATTTTTTAAGTGGTCAACTGATATCGGGAAATGTCATGTGGTTCAAGAGACTAGTGTTGTTTTCCCAGTTTTTTATTATTATTCAAGCTAAAGCTTGAATACAAATGAACAAAGGATAAGTTAGTGGTAGTGTTTTTAGCGTTAGTGTTGGGGTTGGTGTTAGGGTTAGTGTTGGGGTTAGTGTTAGGTTTAGTGTTAGGGTTAATGTTGGGGTTAGGGTTGGGGTTATGGCTAGTGTTGGGGTTGGGGATGCTATTTTTAGGGTTTAGGGTAGTTAGGGTTAGTGTTTTAGCTTTTTAAAATCGCCGTTATCAGCAGCAGCCGGCGACTCGGGTGGTCAGCGGCAGCCATATGGAAACAGGAAAGGTAATGATTGCCTAGATTTGTGTTATTGAACCATGACATATATATGACCTTTTGATATCTAAATTGTAACTAGTACTTCAAAAACGAATAAAAACATAATTAGTAAAAAAAACGATCGTTGAAGCTACCTCCGAAGCAGGAATATATCAAATACAATGCAAGGAATGGTCACAAGGACTTTCTAATGACCCTGTATTTTCTTCGAAGCAATATTTTGTAAGTTTAGGAAAATATGAATAAGGTTGTTTCACGCACACTTGGTCTTCTATTTTCATTTTTTTCGCCATTAAAAAAATTTCAAATTGTTAACTGAAGATTGATGCAAGACCTCAAATAACGGACACCCATCACAATTTAGAGGACAGAATTGACAATGCTATATAAAAAGCTAATGCTTTGTTTTACGTTACGTAATCCTACGTTATAAGGGTTACCTCCTTTGAAATTAAAAACCTCCGTTTACCCCCATCACACTCGTATATTACACCTGAAGAAGGCCGAAGAATGGATCGACCGAAAGGTCGTGTTAGCAACACAAACAACAAGAAGGAGTTCAATCGACCGAAGAACTATTTGTATGTTAATGACCCTTCCCAAAACTATAGAAAATATCTACCATAATAGTTCTTTTGAGAATGGAAGATAAGGTGAATCAAGTAATGTTTAAAAGGAAAACAAAAAGTTGCGAATTTCCATCAAAAGATGTGACTTTCTGCTAAAGAGTTGCGGATTTCTACCGAAAAGTTGCTAATTTCCATCAATAGATGTGACTTCTTCTAAACATTTGCGGATTTCTACCAAAAAGTTGCGAATTTCTATCCCAAAATAATCTTCTTTACATAAGCTTTAATGATTCGGCTCTAATCTGAAAAAAAGATCCGAAAATTTGCGTGTCGAACTAAAAGCAAAGAATTATTAGGAAGCTTAAAAACTGTTGGCATTGTAAAAATTGACGTATCGCCATCTTTTTGAACGTAATAACTCCGGCCCCTACTTAACACAGCAATTCAAAAATATCCGCTAATCTGTACTCTTTAAAATGTTAAGCCAAGGACGTATTACATTTTAATAGATTAAAAATCGTTACTTTTTCATACAGGGTCAAACCTTTTCAGCCTATTCCATGTCCATATCTAACACACACACACACACATAT
>VCCN01000071.1:1021508-1033131 GCA_006491835.1 Architeuthis dux
GTCCAATAAATTTCAGAAAAAAGGTAAAAAGTAAAGCAAAGCTACACTGGTTGGAAGTTTTAAGGTATTTAATAATATCCAATATTATATAGAATAAGATGTTAGGTTCTGGGCCACAACTGGTTTGATCTTCTTTTCAAAAGGTCTGAATGTGAACTGATAGATGTCTGATGTGGTCCTGGGCCGTCTGCTCTGGGGGTCATAAATCTTAATCTTCGTCTTCAACCAGTGAAGTCCTGAGGTTTGAACTGAGGAATGGAATGTCTGTGGGTCTTGGTTAGCCAACAGGTCGTAAATAATGGAATGGAGTCAGTTTTCTTTTTCCTATTCTTTCTAGTAGGTGGGGATTTTATTTCAAGGAGGGGTCTGATTTGGGATGGGGTGGGTGAGTCAGTTTTCTTTTTCCTTTTTCTTGCTAGTAGGTAGGGATTTTGTTTCAAGGAATTAATTAAAAAAACGTTTTTTTTATATCATAACCGAAATAAAAATCAGAAAGTAAGGAATGAGAAATAATAAAAATTAAAGAATAAGAAATAAGAAATAAAAGATTAAAAAATATAAAAATATATATAAAAAAATAAGTAAAGAAATAAAAACATAAAAAATAAAGAATAAAGAATAAACTCATCAAACAGGGGTTCCAAATTTGTCCGATTTCGGACATTGTGTCCATTTTAGCCCTGATGTACCATTTAAAATTTTAAGAATCGGACATCTAAAATTCTCCGTTGCCAACTTCGATATTTTATATCTAAATTAAGATATTTTTTGTTGTTTTTAGATATCGGATATCAGTTCAAGCTATTTATTTTCATTATTTTGATAATAATCTAGCCACTTTTAGCTATTTATTTTAATTATTGTGATAACAATCTAGCTGCTTCTAGCTATTTATTTTAATTATTGTGATACTAATCTAGCCACTTATAGCCACTATTAGCTATTTTTAGCCATCAATTTTGTTCTGTAGGGATGACCTATTTTGTCAGATTTTGGGAACACTATTGTCCGTTTTTGAGAAAACTGATCTGGCAACCCTGCCATCAAAGCACAACTATATACATATCTGTGCGTGCGTGTGCGTGCGTGTGTGTCCCTTCCTCTTGTTGGTAAATAAGCAGAGCGTCAGTTGCTTTTAGGCGTGGCCTTATCAATACCCCATCTAAGTTGGAGGAGTGGGTTGGTGTGTAGTAGCGGACTCTCGGTATGTGTTCCCCCGCAGTGATCTGTGTCACAGCGTTGCCACCAAACATGTTAACATGACCCGAGAAATCTAAGAAGGTCGTTCTTATCGAACAGATCGTAACTAGGGAGTCAAACTTCCAGTAAGTTAGCGATTGGAAAAAAGGGGGGAAATACGAAGACTACCAGGAGGTATGGGGGTGCAAACGGGGCATTTGCACCCCCAGGATCAGGCTTTTATCACCAGAGCCAGGAGGTTGAAAGTGTTGCCAATTTAGCGCGTTTCACGCTAGATTTAACCCGTTTCTTGTTTTGGCATTGCAAAAAGCGTTAACTTAGCGCGTTTTCGCCTAAAACATTTTGGCCGATTTTGGCCAATTTTAGCCATTTTCCGGTTATTTTCGACCATTTTCAGCGTCTTTTTGGTGGTTTTTGGCCATTTCTGGCAATTTAAAAAAGTTTAGCGCTTTTTGGCAGTCAAACTAGCGCGAAAATATTTTTTGAGTTGGCAACACTGGGGTTTGAAAGTTGGAACCTTATAGCCAATAAAGGATAATCGTGTTGTACAATTGTTTTATGTAAACCCAATTTAATGTCCCCATATAAAACGATGGTATTTTACTTCACTGGTAACAGATATATATCCTTTTGCATCCACACGGAAATATATCCTTTTGCTCCCCCCAGGCTATTAGGAAGTGCTACGTACGACCTGTAGAGATTTGATAATGAATTTATTTATTTTCTCGGTCCATATATTTCACACGAATACTTGGTATCACTGTGAGAGCTAAGAAGCAGCTTCAGATTGGGTTTTGAGTGTTTGTGACCGAAAGTGAAGTGAATAGGAGGAGTGTGAGTGTCTATCGACGATAGTAGAGTCTGGATTTTGACCCGATAAATGTTCTTTGAACGTCAGCGTAGTTCGCCGCCATCTTAACTGGATCATGAAAAGAAACGCGTAGCTATAAGTGTTGGCTAGATGGGGGGTAAATGGGATGTGGTGAATTCATCAATGTCTCTTATGATCCGTTATTAATATCGGTGACATATTTCAGTACTAGTAGATCAACAGGGGTTCTCAGAGCCTTTCCGGGTTTAGAACTTAGATATTTATGCCGCCTGATGATTATCAAAAGGCATTTCAGATTTGAAATATAGATAAGCACAGAAAATTACTATGTATATCAAAACTTCTGAATAATAAAGAGAGATGATGGTAGAAATCTTAAAACACCCTGTAATTTAATGAAAATGATCTACTCTGTCCGAACTATGCACTATTTCCTGTAAACGAATTTAGTAATTTCTTTTAAAAGAAAAAAGAAAATCATTTCAATCCAAATATCCGTGAATTTTTCTCAACAGGGATTAATGAGTAATTCATATAAAAAACAAAACAGATCAGGACATAGCTCTTATAGGAAGCTATTAATCTTGCTGGCCGTTGTTAGTGGGTTCGATTCTCATCGGATCTCACAGTATAAATGGTCTGATACCAATTCATTACTATATTTATATAATGAACAATGTGATTTTCTTGATTTGCTGTCCGTAACACTTGACTCTCTCACAAAAGGGTAAAGGTTTTGCTAATAAAAGTACCTCCTTCCCACTATTTGAAACACCGTTGGAAAGCTGTTAAAACTCTCTTTCTAACGATATTTACATGTATATACTACCATCAAAGATTAATTCTATGATCCATAGACTTTGGGCTGTGGACTTTTGGAGATAGCGTGTGGACAGACAGACAGACGGACACGACCAAATACATATACCTCTCCAACTCCGTTGTCAGAGGTAAATGAACAGTGTGATTGTCTTGGTTTGCGGTCCGTAACACTTGACTCTCTCACCAGGGGGTAAAAACTTTGCCCATAAAAGCACCTCCTTCCCACCATTTGAAACTATGGACTCTTCAACTGAAACAAATTTGCTATTATTTTTTCTTAGAAAATAGTTTCATAGATGTTCAAATATATCCGTGAATTTTTTCACGGAGATTAACTAGTTTATTAATGAATAACAGATTATGTTGCTAATCCATTCCACGGTAAAGATCTACATCCGTTAACCAATTTCTTTTTTTGCTTTTAATTAGTTAGACCCTAACAATCTTCCTAGAAGTTGTTAGTTTTAAAAAAAAAATGTTTTACGAGAGGGGTTCTATTTACAATGTAACTGTATGGTAAACTGGACCGTTACTTTTCAGCCCCGCATGCCCCACGCCCACTAAAAACCTTAATGAAAGCACAGAAAAATTGTCATTAAAATATCAAAGAAGCCTCACAAGGGAAGTAAGTAACCGAATACTTCGAAGACTCACTTCCATAAAACGGACGGAAAGTAACTGTCCAGTTTAGCATACAGTTACAGTGTAAATAGAACCCCCCTCATAAAACCTTAAAAAACATTTTTTCTAAAACTAACACCTTCTAGGAAGATTGTTAAGGTCTAACGGGATTAAAAGAACAAAGAATTACTGGCGAAAATAAATTGTTTCTATTTTTTTTTCGACTTGGTTAACGAAAGTAGATCTTTATCAAAAATTATTTCTATTTTTTCGACTTTGTTAACGGATGTAGATCTTTACCTAAAATTGTTTCTATTCTTTTCGACTTGGTTAACGGATGTAGACCTTTACCCATTCCAAATATTTCTAGATTTCCTCTTGAGTTGTGATGGTAATCTTTCCATTAATCGAAAAAATAAGTTGATAAAAATGTAATTGCTTCTAGATTTAGCTATCGCTGTGTCTTTCGATACAATTACTTAATTCGATGTGGCATCTTTTGGTTGTTTTCTGATTGTTTTTGAACGAATAGATCGACGATTTTCTTATGCCATTCTCTCTGATTCAGTTAATGGATTTGCCAATAAAAGTTCTTTGCTTTTCTGCACTTTAATTTCAGTCTCAAATGGAAATAAATAATTTCTTTGTCTGTAGATATGAACGACTCACCAAGCAGAAATTAATCTTCTTCTTCTCGTTCTCCTTCACGCCCCCTGCTCGTTCTCGTCCTCCTCCTCTTGTTCTTGTTCTTATTCTTCTTGTTCTTCTTGTTCTTGTTTTTGTTCTTCTTGTTCTTCTTGTTCTTGTTCTTGTTCTTCTTCTTCACGTTCCCCTTCTTCTCCTTCTCGTCCTCCTTGTTCTTGTTGTTATTGTTCTTGTTGTTCTTGTTCTTGTTATTCTTGTTCTTGTTCTTGCTCTCCTTCACATTCTCCCTCTTCTCGTTTTCGTCGTCCTCCCTCTTCTTGTTCTTGTTCTTCTTCACGTTCCCCTTCTTCTCCTTCTCGTCCTCCTTGTTGTTGTTGTTGTTGTTGTTATTGTTCTTCTTGTTCTTGTTCTTGTTATTCTTGTTCTTGTTCTTGCTCTCCTTCACATTCTCCTTCTTCTCGTTCTTGTTCTTGTTCTCGTTCTTCTTCATCTGGAAACACACAAACTAATGTGCGTACGCATGTGCGTGTGCGTGCGTGCTCATGTTAAACATATTCTTTAAATCTTACATCCATCCAAGCCCTGCCTTCTTCTTCACTCTCTTCATCACTTCCCTCTTCTTTTTTCCCACCCTAAATATCAATCATCGAGTTCCAATCCCAATCTTTACGCGATGCCGGATGAACGACTGAGCCAGGCCCACGGCAACGTTGTTTGAGGAATAGATTGAAAACAGACGGCAAAGCCTTTAGAGCCCCTTGATGTTGGACAGAGAGTGACGGATAGCGAAACATATGAGGCAAAAGAAACTCAGATCTGAAACCTGTTTGACTACATCGATAACTACAAACATCGATATGACCTGAACACTGGTCATTTTTCATCTGAGTAGTTTCGGCGACAGTCAGATGACGTCATCCAAAACCTTTCATGAAGAAGTGGCCAGTATTATTCGGAAAAATGACAGTGGAGTGTGTTTTTCTTATTGATTTGAGCCTTAATCCATCTTGCGGTCCGATCGTTCAGAATTTGCCTGTCAACTATAGCCTCGCTTCTACACTTGCTGGCTGTCAGTTAATAGCCGTCGACCTCAGCAATTGCAGAATAACACGATCTTTGGTCTAGCGCATCCACTTTTAATACTAGTCATTGTCGTCGAAGCACAGCCAATGATTCAACTTTCTGTGGGCTTCTGCTTGACCTGAGGGATTTGTCTTAATCTGCTTGACCCGAGAGATTTGTCTTAATCTGAGACAATTTTTGTCTTTCCAAATCCATGTGACAGGACCAATTAATGCTAATAAGTTGAATGCATTCGACCCACGTAGCAGTCGTTTGTCAAACAAAACTGTACAGATTTATGCGAATTCGTTGGGTTTTTTTCAAACACAAAAGAGATTCCAGTGTTGGTGTTTTTTCAGATTAAGAAATGTAATGAATAATATGCGTAATTCAACACCCAAATATCAACTCTTTGGTTCATCAAAACTAAAAGTTCTGAATATTAAACTATTCGTTGAAATTAGTAATTTTTGACTAAATTTTGTTTTATCTTATTTTCAGTTGCTTTTTATCGCATGCCTCAAGTCGTTTTACATTTTACGTTAAGTAAGCAGCATGTATTGAAAATAAAGAATGTAGCTATATGACTAAATTTGAATTTCGCCTGTGGATGAATCCTTGTGGCCAAATTGGTAAGGCGTCGTCCATATCAAACGGACTCCCAAGGATACGCCAATATCCCAATAACAGTTCACATCGCTTCGAATGCTACTTCTTAATTTCCGGTTCATTTCCGACCCAATGCTTAACGGTCGTAAATTTTAAAACGACCTTGGCGGTGCGTTAAAAAGAGATAAAAATAACATGAACGAATAACTAGTCAAAATTAATAATGACAATGCTTCATTTAAGAGAGTCGCATAACTTAATATCTTCGGAGAAAGTTTAACATTTGTAAACGTTAGTACAATTTTAAAATGAAGCACTCTAAATGAAGGATTAGGTTTGTGAGTATAAAAAGGTTATGAACAAGTTTTCACTAAGAGAAACCTAAGAGCTTCAACACTGAGTCCGCTACTCACATCATTAAGTTCTATGTCCCATCGGTTCACGGTACTTTAGTCTACATAGCAAATATCAGTTTTGTCTAAACCATTTTGGTCTAAAACCGCTTTTATCCCAACAATATCTCCAAAGGTTCTCAATGAATTTCAATGACATTTTGTCGAATGGTGAGCCATTGGCTAAGGAAGAATTTGGGGTGTATCCAAGGAGTTTTTTCGATTGAGATGAAACGAATTCCAAGATCCGTCCAAAACTTAATAAAACAATATCTCTCAATCGGAAAGAAATCCTTGGATCCACCCCAAATTCCGTCAATTCTACCTTAGCCCATGGCTAACCATCTGACAAAATATCATTGAAATTCATTGAGAACCTTTGGAGATATTGTTGGGATAAAAGTGATTTTAGACCAAAGTGATTTGCTTTTTCTAATAGATTTTATGATATTTATGACTTCTGTTTTCCTCTAATATACTGTGATGTCTTCTGATCTCTCCATGTGATGTTGAGCATGATTCTCTCCTGTGCACGTTGCATGGTTCTTAGTTCGAGGGTCAATCTTTTGGTTAGGTTCCATGTTTCAGCTCCATAGGTGACTATCGGGAGGATGCATGGGTTGTATATCCTTCTTTTTAGGACTAATGGGATTTTCTTGCCAACCTAGAGTGATTCTTCGCCTGATTTCTTCTTCTTTTGAGGATTTCATGGGGATTCGTTGTCTTAGGTATATGTAGTGGTCTACTTGCTTCAGCTCTGCGTTTTCGATTTTGATCGCTGTGTCTTTGTACTCAACATGTTTTACTAAATGTTTACATTCGTTTTACAGAAGTTCCTGTGAAGACCATTCAGTTTGTCTAGCATCATTTGGAGATCATGAAGGTTATCAGCAAAGAGGACGATATCGTCAGCAAATCTTAGGTATTCGCCGTCTATTTTGATTCTTTTATTTTCCCAGTCTAGATTTCGCAAGATCATCTCGAGGCAGGCTGTGAAGAGTTTGGGTGAGCTGGTATCGCCCTGTCTTACCCCTTCTTTTCGAACTGAAAGGCCACATCTACCCAGCCGAGCTGTATTTGCATCTGCCTCTATTCAGCCGTCACATCTAATTAAGGCGAAATGTCCTATTGTCATCCACTTGAAATGATAATATTCCGAGGTGGCACCGCCGGCGTTGGCCACCCACAGCTCAAACTTCTCCCGATCGAAATAGTGGCAGAAACCGTCAACCAAAACTGTCACTAAAACTGTCAAAATAGGTTTCTTCAGTTTTCAAGTCGGTCCGGTTGGCTGGCTGGCTGTGTATGTATCACGCGTACAGGACACACCAATGGAGCTAGAGGGCTGAAAATTTCAACATTTACTCCTTATTACGTCTAGAAAAACGTTTTTGTTTTTTAAACCCCCACCCCGCCATAAATAGATATTTAGTGCGTGTTTCAATTTACAATGTAAGTTTATGCTAAATTGTTCCCAGTTTTTTGAAAAATTGAAAAAGGTAAGAGAAATAACTTATTCATTTGTCACGCTTTTTTTAATTGATCACCTGGCATGCTGCCAAAAGATGTTGGTAACGACGGTTTCTATTGAGTGACTAAGCAGGCCTGTTTTTAAAAGTATCAAATTACGCTTTTGGGCGTCCACCCGCAAAATCCGTTGCTAGTTGGATCAAGTGCCAACACTCCACATTCGCACAGAAAAAACGCTTCGCATGCACCTGGCTTTGACTAGTCTTTCTTTCATCTTACTTTTGTTGATTTTTTATCGCAACTCCGAGATTGTTCTACGATCGTTAAATAAGCAGCGTGGATAGGAAATAAAGAATAAGCCTCTGGCGACGTTTGAATAATAACCGCATTGTCAATGTCTGATATAAGATGTTCGTAGACTATTGCATCTAATGAATGAATGAATGAATGAATGGCTTGGCTTCACGAACGAAGATTTTGGGGATGGTTTTCCACAGCATTTGACGGCGGGGCCAATGTGCGGAGTAAACCTCTAGCCTGAGCAGTGAGGGTTTTAAGGTGAAGTGCGACTTGCCCAGGGTCGACCCCACCCTTTAAACCGAGGGTTACAACCAATGGGCCACCGGAGTGGCGCGGATAGAAGCACAGCCCATAGGTCGTAGGTTTGACAGGAGTGTCCTTCTCCTGACAGATGCCCAAGCTAGCTCTGGGGGTCTGTCGTCCCCTTGCGGGGATGTTCCGACAGTAAGGCTGAACTGTGGTTAGACAGAACGTGATTATCCTGTAATTGGTAGAAGCCTGAGCTGGCTATAGAGCTCTACCGACCCTTTAAAGGAGAATCGGGACAGAATGGCTGTCTGCAACAAATCCTAATACAACAAACAAATTAGCGGCGTAGTAACCAACGGCACAGCCCGGTATCCGGAAAAGTACCCAACGGAAAAGTGCCCACCACGAATTTATACAGGGAGGAAAAGTGCCCATCACGAATTTATCAAGGGAGGAAAAGTGCCCATCAAAACGTTATTCAATTAATAAATAGGTAAAAAACACAAATATTCATTAATTAAATTATTAGTTGTGTCAAAGGTTTAGAATCAAATTTTCGTGTAAAAAACACAAATAGTTTTGATGGGGACTTTCCCTCCCTGTATAAATTCGTGATGGGCACTTTTCCGTTGGGCACTTTTCAGATGGGTACTTTTCCTGATGGGCATTTTTTTTTTGGGGGGGGGATCCAGGCAGTGTTGCCAACTCAAAAGATTTTCACGCGCTACATGCGCTACATCAACCTCGAAAAAGCGTAAAAAACGACAAAATGAACTAAAAACATTATTTGCCATTTTGTGGCCATTTAAATGGCTATAAATGGCTGGATTAGTATAAGAAAATAGTTAGAAATAGTTAAACATTAGCAAATATTGCTAAAGAAATGGTGCTAAAATGCGTTAAATTTTATCAAAATGTAACCTGGTGATTTTTTAAAATGTTTATATTTATTTATTCGTTCCTGTCGGACTACCTCCACCCTACCCCCACCCCACGGTTTTATCTTCCTTTTTGCACGAATTACGAGGGCCGGTCTTGAAGTAGTTGGGGGGGGGGAGGTTCTGGATTCCACCACTGGTAGTAACGAGCCGAGAAGTAAGGAATGTAGCTATATGGCTTATTTGAGCGACTCCTACCGATAAAGCCTTCGTGGCCTAACCAGTAGCTTGTCTCTCCGACAAGCTTTCAAGCATAAGTGATGGAAGTTCAAATCTCGCCGATTCATGCTTCTAATTTAACGGTCGTAGAACAACGATCTGTAAGTTGCGATAAAAAGCAATAGAAATCAGATGAACAAAAGACTATATTAATAACGATATATTTGGGCCGTCTGCAAGAATCAGAATTCTTAACAATATATGGGAAACGTTTGCCCCTAGCTGCATGATCTCCGTATTTTCGAAAATCTAATATAAATTTAATATTTCAAATAATTCTGCTTCATAGAATCAAAGAATGGACAAACTCGGAACAATTCAATTTAACTTACTCTGAGTGTTCTCTAACTTCTGTTCGTCACAATGCAAGAAAGCATCATTCTTGTATTTCCCCGATAAATGACTATTAATGACAACCATTTTATCGAAGCAAAGACATAATGAAAGATACAATAGTTATGATTCATTTGCTTCCATTACAGCTGATTTTCAGTGCACAATATTTTAGAATTGGCGTGACATTAAATCAATAAGGATTGCAAATTACTGAATATCGCACTTTAGTTCAACACAGTAACTCAATCAATTCTATTTTATTTCACTTGCAAAGTTTTCAACCATCTTTGTGTTCGTTTCTATTTTGTGTTTTTCAAATTCGTGTCTCATTCTTCCTTCATATTGATCGCCTCGTTCGTTTTAATACCACCATAATGCAGGTAATTTGGAATGGAAAAGCAGAATCTTATGAATTATTGAAACGAAAACATAAACTTTGCACAATGCTGAAAGGAAACGCGAAAGCAGACGATAAAGACGTCCCCCTCTTCAATCAGTGTGCGTATTTCTGTGAGTAAAATTGTTTGACCTTCTGAACTTGAGACAAGAGAAATCTTTCAGACTCTCAGAATCATCGATGTTACTATAAAGTAACAAACTCCAATCCTTTGTCGCATATCTAAATTTAAACTCAAACAGGTCTAGTTAGTCACTCAATAGAAACTGTCACGTGACCAACGTCTTTTGGCAGCATGCTGTGTTGGGGGTGATCAATTCAAAAATTGAGGAAAAGGGGTGATTGATGAATAACTTACTCCTCTCGCCTTTTGTTAGTGTTGCAGTGATCACTAAAAAAAAGTCTGAATTTTCCAAAGAAACAAGCGGACACCAGCAAAGGGATCAATTTAGCATAAACCTACATTGTAAATAAAAACAATTGGTAAAAAGGGGTGATCAATGAATAAGTTATTTCTCTCGCCTTTTGTTGGGCAGTGATTATTAAAAAAAGTCTGAATTTTCCAAAGAAACAAGCGGACACCAACTAAGGGATCAATTTAGCATAAACTTACATTGTAAATTGAACCCCCACTAAAATCCCATTATGGGGGGGACTTTTTTTCTAGGTATAATAATGAGTAAATATTGAAATTTTCAGCCCTCTAGTTTCATTGATGCGGTCTAAACGCGTGATACATACCCAGCCAGCCAGCCAGGCAGAATCACTTAAAAACTGAAGAAACCTATGTTGACAGTTGTGGTGACAGTTTGGTTGACGCTTTTCTTACTCATTTCTTACTCCCTATTTAGTCACTCAATAGAAACCGTCACGTAACCAACGTCTTTTGGCAGCATGTCGTGATGGGGGTGATCAATTAAAAAATTGGAGAAAGGGCCGATCAATGATTAAGTTACTTCTCTCACCTTTTGTTGGGCAGTGATCTCTAAAAATGTCTGAATTTTGATAAAACAACCATGAATATTGCATGGCACAAGCCGGGGATAAATTTAGCAAAATATTACATTGCAAATTTCACCCCCCCCCCCCACAACTAAAAACCTATTTAGGGGAGGAATTTTCAAAAAACAAAATAAAAATGTTTTCTAGACTTAATAAGATGTAAATGTTTTAATTTTCAGCCCTCTAGCTCCATTGGTGCGGCCTGTACGCGTGATACATACATAGCCAGTCAGCCAGACAGACAGACCAACTTGGAAACCTATGTTAACAGTTTTGGTGACAGTTTTGGTTGACGGTTTCTAATATATACAATTTGATTGCTCGATTGAGTATAATTAGAACATTTTTAGAAAGAAACATTTTTCCATCCATTTAAATCCATCATTCTTTTCTATCTTGCAATCAGGTCGATCTGCCAATGAGTGATTGATATTAGAGTTATAAGCAAAGACCTAAAATTAACATTAATTAAATCTATATAATAATAATAGTTTTATTCTGTTAAAATATATATATATATAATATA
>VCCN01000071.1:1116757-1128458 GCA_006491835.1 Architeuthis dux
TGGTCAGCGAGAAGCGATGTAGCTAAAAAATACCAGTTGAAAGGGTTCTCACGGTCGAGGGAAAAAGGGCCTCGTTCCCGAGACAGCTAGGATCGAAGGTGAAGAATTGGGCGCCGAATTTTGCCAAAATGGAATGTTAGCTTGCCGTTAGAAATAGATTAGCAATTTCCGGAGATGACCACTTCAAGAAATACCATCTTAGAGTTATTAAAAACACACGTGGTTCCAAAATGTAGGCGTGGAGCAACAGGCGCTATCACCAATTCCCATGCGTCAGCGTCTCCGCGGAAAACGATCGGAGAAAAGCCGAGGCAGCGGAAATGGCCACGGAAGGCACGCACTAAGTGCACAGCAGGTGCAGCGGATGCAAAAAGAGAAGCTAGGGTATAATCTCCACTCTCCCCTCATTTGAGAGTGACCGCTGGAATTTGTTCTTCCTCTTTCAACGTCTTCAACAATAATACCATTCACCATAGTTCCAGTAAGACCCTCCCAGGTGAAAAGAATTTACCTATGGCTCTGTAAATCGGATATCTTTATACTGTTAGGTTGTACGTATGTTGTAGCCTTCCAATTAATACCTCATTCCATATACTATATACATTTAAAATACTATATATTTAATCTATAAGATGTCTATGGCTTGGTATTTAGAATTTTCATGTTTGATAGATTTATATAACCTCCAATTTTTACTTGGCTAAGATCGCCCGTAAATATTTATTTTCTCGGGCGTATATATATATATATATATACGCCTGAGCAAGGACGTGTGTGCTGTACAAATTGAATTTAGTTTGTGAACTTATACTTTATGTACAATTAACAGTTTTGTGAAATTCCAACTTGATCAGCGGATATTGAGATAAGACGATGTATCAACGTAGTGCAAATAAGTTCTATATTTCGGATTGTGGTGTTACCGGGGCCGGCCCTAGGTACCAGCAACACGGGTAGTTGTCTAGGGCGCCAAGTTCTAGGCCCTCTCTCATGTGTCTGGGAAAGTAGGATTTTAGAAAATACAAATGGAAACATGGGCAAATCAATAAAATAAACAGAATGAAAACTGTCAATATAAGAAAATTCCCTGATGTGAAGTCAGATTTGTCAGGAATATCTGAGAGTTCAATACTTTCTAGTGCTCCACTTGGCACTCCTGTAATCTGTAGAAACCTAAGGTGGAAATTTGTCGACATTTGACGAAATTTGTCGAAATTTATCTAAAATTGACGTAATTTGACGAAATTTGTCAAAATTGTCGTAATTTGTCGGAGTTTAACGAAATTTGTCGAAATTTTTAAAGATTTGTCGAAATTTTACGAAATTTGTCGAAATTTTACGAAATTTGTCGAAATCTTGTCGGAATTTTACGAAATTTTGTCGAAATTTTACGAGATTTGTCGAAATTTTGTCGAAATTTGTCAAAATCTGTTCAAAACCCAGTTAGACCCATATTTAGGTTAACTAGGTTGTACCCTTTTTTTCATATTAAAAGGGTGTGAAAAACTCTTCCTTATTGAGAGATGTTGCTCTGGAAGAACCTAGTAAGTCTGCCATTCTCAATCCTGAAGCCCAACAGTTTTCACTTGTTTTCCCCAAATTGACTCTAACAGACTTACAAGGTTTTTTCCAGATTACAGGAGAGCTTGTCTGGGGCGCCAGGAACCCTAGGGTTGGTCCTGGGTGTTACATGAGCCTAAGTCAATTAATATCCGCTTGAAATGATCCAACGATAATATGTGAAGGCTCTTCAGTTATTGGCAATTAAGAGCCTCCATCGGGAGCTCATCACCAGGAAGATTGACGCCACTTAAGTCAATGACGTGAAGTGGGCAACTGATTGAATCGGCTTCTGCCAATTACACGCCAGATTTTTAAACATGAAGTAACATCTGAATATTTACTCACGAGATATATTTCTGACTAGGAGTGGCACATAAATTAAATGCAGAAATGTGCATGGGCGTCCGCTGCCACTTTTCCGGGGGGGGCGGGGGCAAAAGGATATATTCAGAGTATATATAACTTAGCGGCAACCCTGTTACCAGCGAAGAATAATACCATCTTTGTATATGGGTACATTAGGTTGGGGTTACATAATACAATTGTACAGCACCATTATCGTTTATTGACAAACCCCCCTCACCCTAGGTGAGAAGGCATAATTCGGTGAGGGCGCATCTCCGTGTGCCCCCTCCCCCACCACGGAAATATGCCAACTTTTGAAGTACTGCCTTAATAGGTGTGTGTCTGCACGCGGGTGCTCGTGTATGAGCGCACGCCTATGTGTGTGTGTGTGTGTGTGTGTGTGTGCTCGCGCGTACATACATACTTACATACACTCGAACTTATCCATTGCTAAACCTAGCATAATGTTTTGAATCCCGGAATAAAAGCCACAGGAACAAAAGTCACGGAACAAAAGTAACCATGTAGCGTTACCCTGAGCTACCTAAAAAAGAACTTCATAGAAAGAAAAGTCACAACTTTGGTTTCTGGGTAGGAAAAAAATAATAGTAATATTTTAATTTATTTAGTAATGGCATAATATTACTTATTACCTCATTTCCCACCGTTTCACAAAATTTCATTGAAATGCATTGAAAACTCTCGGAGATATCGTGTGGACAGACAGACTGAAGGACAGACGGAAAGACAGAAAGACAGACGGACACGACAGCATACATATACCTCCCCCGTTGGCAGAGGTAAATTACAGTCATTAATATGATAAACTATTCTTCATGAAGATGTAATTCGAATTAAGCCTTTTCTTAGGATTGCCTTTTTCTTAAACTGCTGGGATAATGTAGACCAAACCTGAAAAAAATTTCCGAGTAAGCAATTTGGAGATTTCAGACTTTGACCTTTTACAAAGATTTTTAAACAGGAAATTCATATCGTGTCATACGTCTAGAATGTTACGTACATTATTCTCGTGCTTCGTCATCATTATCATCATTATAAGTCCACTACTGGACAAAGGCCTTTCCCATCTCCTTCCATGACGACCTAGATTGTTCTAACCTCTGCCACATCTTACCGGCAAACTTTTCTATCTCTTCCCTCCATCTTGTATCTGGTCTTACTCCGTTTGTTGTCCCATGGGCACCAATCGGTTAGTCTTTTCCCCCCATCTAATGTAATCTCTTCTTGCTAGGTGACCAGCCCATCTCCATTTTTGCTGCTTGATTATTTGTATAATATCCTTCACTCTAGTCCTCCCTCTGATCCATGTTGATCTTTTTCTATCTCTTAGAGTTATCCCTAGCATTGCTCTTTCCATGGCCCTCTGCGCGATTCTAAGTTGGTTTTCAGCTCGTTTTGTTAATTTCTATCTTTATATCATAGTTTATAGTATGGTTATTTTATAAGCTACAGTTTAAAATACTATTTAATTCTTTTTTATGAAACATACCCATTAAAAGAAAGAAATGCCCAAGTCACAGGATGTATTGGGTTATATAGTACCAGCAACAGGGAGTAATCCCTGATCTGAGCTATCTGGTTTGTAAGTTATACAAATATAAGCTCTAAATCCTTTTTCCTCTGTCACATTCTATTCTCGGGATGAGATCAAATTGCAATGTCTATTTTTTCTGTTATAAAACAAATACTAAATAATCGAAAAATAAAATATCGCAATATATTAATTCCGCATGAAATTTGGGCTATTCAATTGGAAGATTTAATCCCTCTTAAATGTATAAAGCAGATTTACTTTTTAACGTCTAAAAATATTATTTCAATTTAATTTGAATAGTTTTTGCCACACCTTTAAGAATACAATATATGTTTCCAATGGTCCGTGTTTTCACGGATGTCGGTTGTCATTTCATAGAATGTCACAGAAAAAGAGCAAAGATAAATGGATAAACATTCATAGGTTATAAAGAAAAACACAGTAGAAAAGCAGAGTGGTTGACCAACCTAAGAGAAAAAAACGGATTATGTGGGATCGATGGTGGAAAAAGATAGAAAATAAACATATATACCTCCAGAAGAACACTAAAGAAAATTGCAAACTGGAAAGCATAATAAATAGATTCACAGCAACACACGAATAGCTAGCTCACCAATTACACACATGAATTGTCAAATGGATGACAAAGAGAAAGACTACCTGCTCCAAAAAACACGCCCCCAAAAGAACAATTGCAAGTAACTACAGACCTATAACGTGCTTGCCTATGACACGGAAAATCACAACGGGACCTCTTGAGGAAGAGATATACTAATCGCTAGAAAACCAAGGACTTTAAACTCGAGGAATCGAATTACCCAATCATGAAATCATCAATACACTGAAAGGAAGAGGGAACTACAAGTATCTGGGCATACTGGAAGCATATTTAAGTATAATGTAATGAAAGAACAAGTCAGGAAAGAACAGGTCTGCTTAGTCGCTCAATAGAAACCGTCACGTGAGAAACGCCTTTTGGCAGCATGTCGTGTTGGGAGTGCTCAATTAAAAAAAGTTAGGGTAAAAGGGGGGATGGATGAATAAGTTACTTCTCTTACCTTTTGTTGGGCAGTCGTCACTAAAAAAAGTCTGAATTTTCAACAAAAAAACAAGTGTGAATGCTGCCGGTCACAAACTGGGGCTCAATTTAGCATAAACTTACATTGTAAATTAAAATCCTCTCTAAAAACTGATTTTGGGAAGAATTTTCAAAAAAATGTTTTGTAGACATAATAAGGAGTACGTATTTAATTTTCACCCCGCCTAATTATTAATTGGGGTTTCTAATAATAAGGAGTAAATGTTTAAATTTTCAGTCCTCTAGCTCCATTGGTGCAGCCTGTAAGCGCGATACATAGATAAATAGCCAGCCAGCCAGCCAGCCAGACCAACTTGAAAATTGAAAAAAAAAGAAACCTATGTTGACAGTTTTGTGACAGTTGACAGTTTCTAAAACCTCAAAAGTAAGATTTTGGAAACTAGAACCAACAGTGGAAACATGTCCAAGGAATAAATACACGGACGGATACATAGGGAGATATTCGGGGCCCTTCCCAAGCCGGACAAATCGTTGTTAATAAATCCATTCCTTACTTGGTGCTAACATTGACTTAGTCCAACAAATATTAATTCTCTAGCAAATATCTCCGAATACATCATCTTCAGATTTATCGCCCAAGTACGGTTTTCGTGTGGGTAAAGCTGTAACAAGATAGCATATCTTTTCTACACCTAAACCTAAAGTAATTAGCCCATTTAGCAGGTCCGCCCTTGTTCGCAAAGGAAGTCCCAACCGGGTAATGGTTTATGAGCCTTATCTCCCTGGTAATTTGAAATTTTCATTCCGACTTTCTGTTGCTGGTGATAAAGGCGTTGGGCTGTCAGTAAATATGAACTTCGAAAGGTGCAAGATTAAAGATTTGAAGACATGTCAATAAGAAATTAAAACGAGAAAACCAGATCTGGCTAGTCACCCAATAGAAACCGCCACGTATTTTTGTCGCGTGTCGCGTTGGGGGTGATCAATTAAAAAGTTGGAAAAAGGGGTGATCAATGAATGTTACCTCTCTTGCCTTTTGTTGGATCACTAAAAAGTCTGAATTTTCAAAAAAAGCAACAGCAAAAAAAACAAACAAGCGTGAATGCAGCCGGCACGAACTAAATGACCAATTCAGCATACACTTACATTGTAAATTGAACCCCCATTAAAAAGTATATTTGTATGCATTTATCAAGCGATACATTTTAAGTTTTGAAAATAAGTTTTCTATACATAATAAGGAGTAAATGTTAAAATTGTCAGCCCTCTAGCTCCATTGGTGCGGCCTGTATGTGCGATACATACATAGCCAACCAGAACAGTTTAAAAACTGAAGAAACCTATGTTGATAGTTTTGGTTGACGGTTTCTAATTTTCTGTCGTATCAATTATAGTTTATCAAAATCACAAAATAGATTCGAAACATTAGAAATCAATGTATTGTAAAGAGAATGCGTTTGGATTATTCAAAGCGATTTATACACTTTATGTGTACAACTTTACGTTACTTCTCTCGCCTCTTGTTGGGCAGTGATCACTGAAAAAGTCTGATTTTTCAAAAAAGAAAAACAAGGGTGAATGCTGCCGGACACAAACTATGGGACCAATTCAGCATAAGCTTAGATTGCAAATAAAACCTATTTAGGGGGAATCTTTTTAAAAATCGTTTTTTAGACATAATAAGGAGTAAGTATTTAAATGCTTAACATTTAAACATTTACATCTTATTATGTCGAGAAAACGCTCAATTGGTGCGTGCTAGATACATAGCCAGCCAACCAGACCAACTTAAAAACTGAAGAAACCTATGTTGACAGTTTTGGTGACAGTTTTGGCTGACGGTTTCTTATAAAATGTTTTGGACAGAATAAAGGTTTCTTTCTTTGATATATATGCTGTGTTGGGGGTGATCAATTAAACAGTTGAAAAAAAGGGGTGATCAATGAATAAGTTACTTCTCTCGTCTTTTGTTGGGCTGTGATCACTAAAAAAGGTCTGAATATATTCATTTTGTAAAGCTTGATTTTCATTCATTCAGGAAATTAACAAAACGAGCCGAAAACCAACTCAGAATAGCACAGAGAGCCATGGAAAGAGCAATGCTAGGGATAACTCCAAGAGATAGAAAAAGATCAACATGGATCAGAGAGAGGACTAGGGAGAAGGATATTATACAACTAATTAAGCAGCAAAAATGGAGATGGGCTGGCCACCTAGCAAGAAGGGATGACAATAGATGGGGGAAAAGATTAATCGATTGGTGCCCATGGGACAGTAAACGAAGTAGGAAAAGGCCAGACACAAGATGGAGGGACGAGATAGAAAGGTTTGGCAAAGACTTGCCAACGATTAGCACAAGATAGGTCATCATGGAAAGAGATGGGAAAGGCCTTTGTACAGAAGTGGACATATAACGGCTGCTGCTGCTGATGATGATGATGTCGTATACATAAATGTATTTTTTTAAAACCCGGAAAAATACCTCTCAATCAGAAGAAGATTCCTGGATCCGCTCCAAAATTTAACCACTTCTTCTTCGCTCAATTGCGCACTCGTCCACAAAATCTCATTGAAATCCATCGTGTGGACAGACAGACTAAAAGACAGACAGACAGACTAAAAGGCAGACAGAGGTACGGAAAGACGTGACCGAATACATATACCTCTCCAGAGGTAAAAATGTACGCTTGATGAGAAAGAAAAGCTAATGTTTAAAAAAAAACCTTGTCTTCATTAGACAAATCTATTATCTATCTTAACACATGGCAAAGAATCAATTAAAGAAAATTAGTTACTATTTAAAGCAGGATATAGAAAAAGGGGCGTAATGTGTGCATTCCTTCTAAGATGTTTAGCTCGTGACTACATGGTAACTCAAAGAAAGGCAGATCTGGTTAGTCACTCAAGAGAAACCGTCACATGACCAACGCATTTTGGCAGCAGGCCGTGTTGGGGGTGATCAATTAAAAAATTGGAAAAAGGGGGCGATCAATGAATAAGTTACTTCTCTCGCCTTTTGTCGAGCAGTGATCACTAAAAAATCTGAATTTTCAAAAAACAAGCGTGAATACTAAGATACCTATTTATCATAAACTTACATTGTAAATTGAACCCCACATTAAAAACCTATTTAGCGGTGGAATTTTCACAAAGCCTAAAGGAGACATAATAAGGAGTAAATGTTGAAAATTTCAGCCCTCTAGCTCCATTGGTGCGACCTGTACGCGCGATACATACATACATACATACATACATACATACATACAGAACAACTCTAAAACTGAAGTAACCTATGTTGACAGTTTGGGTGACAGTTTTTGATGACAGTTTCTAACAGACTGCCTCCAAACTAGAAGTGTCCATCTCATCAAATTCCCACATAAATAACACAAATAATTGTGTTGCTTGAATTGGTGTCGGCGTCGAACTTTGCGAATCTAAATAATTGATATTTGATATACACATTCATCAAAGAGTTTCAAGGGAGATAAGAACAGAACTTTTAATCTTTGCATTACTAGAAAATGCTTAAAGTTTCTGCCGGAAAAAAAAGAATGATGAATTGGTGAATAATGAAGGAAAAGAGCCTATTCTGAATGTGTCAGCAGGCTAATGCCAGAATATCCCAATGCTAGATAACTTACAGATCTAAAATAAGCAGATTTGAAGGGGCATCAAATAAAACAATTTATATAACGTATCATTTATTTATTTGTGATTAATGAAAAGCGGATAAATACTGCTTAGGAATTAAAGAGGTAATCGCTGGGGAAATGACTGAGAATCTTTTAAGTGGGATGGGATGGCTTATCAGGAGACAGGAACAATCATGAAAAGCCGCCATGACTGAGTATATTCGAGAGAGTCGTTAGATTTTAATGAAAACTAAATTGTCTTATCACTGAATATCCATTTATCAAATGCACCAAGACAAGTTCTACGGAATTTAATAATAATTCATCGCATGGCTAATCTGTAAGTTAATAGCGTGTTTCATGGAGATGATAAGAACTACTAATCATTATTATTTTAAATGTTTATGACTACTTTCCACCTTCATCCCAAAGTTATTGTCAAACTCCAGGACAAAGCCAGAGTTGACTTCACTTTTCTATGTAACAAGAACAAGAACAATCGTCACCAGAATTTGGGATGTAAACCGATATGTCAAATCCTCATTCCTCTATCGAGATTTGAACTCGCGATCAGGTGATTACTAGTCTGTTACCGCCTGCGCTAAACAGACAAGTTTTAGATGCCTACAAAATCTATAGTAGAACTACGCAAGTAGATTGAGCTTGTTATCTAAATTTATAGAACTATAATACGTCACCAGCATGTGTTTATAGATTTGTAATGTAAAGATGACGTAATAATATTTGTTTCGATTGTTGCTATTAACGACATCATAAACATAAACGTAGGACATCATTATTTAGGGAGTAGAAGTAGGAGCAGAGTTTGACTCTGGAGTAGCCAGGCTTGTTAATTGCTTTTCATCGCAACTTTTTTGCTCTGACCGATTATCTTTCGGCAGCGAGCAAATAGCGTTGAACGGAAAATAAGCCTCAGTTGAAAGAATAAACCTCAGGTGAGATTCGAACCCACATCCCCTAGCCAAGGGGTAGCACCGTTTAGCCCGGCCCGCTTTACCAATTAGTCCACCGAGACTTCAACTTACAGAAGCTCGAATAACATCCTTAAACCCATTCTTCTTTTAGATAGTTTTGTTTACATTCTGGTAGTTACAGTACATTTCTTCGTTTGTTTTTGTTTTTTAAATCTTTATTATTAGATGAAGTATTATGACTTTTATGACTACTTTTTACCCCGACAAAATAAGAATAACTAAGTATGCTTCTGAGAGAAACAGGAAAGGTAACAATTTATTAAACAGTACTTATTGTCAAAATCCAGTCCAAGTCTGGGGTTGACTTTGCTTTTCTATCGCAACAACAAGAACAATCCTCATCAAATTTAGAGGAGTAAACTCTTCACTGTTTGTCAATCCCGTCACGTTAAATCAAACCGATACGTAAAATTAACATTTCCCTACGCGACGACCAACTGATTGATAGTCGGCTCTCTCACCGACTGAGCTAAATTGACAAGTCTGCCATATCTCCGAAAATTTATGCTAGAAATACGCAAGGGCTCATTTCCTCATTTATTAGAATGAAATGGGCTCTTGCGCATTTCTAACATAAATGTTCGTAGATATGGCAATTTATCGGTTAATACATTTATAAAATTAACATGTCCCTACCGTGATTTGAAACCATGACTGAGGCAAACCGACAAGTCTTACGTAATACAAAAGTTGCAGTAATCATCTTCAGTTGGATTAGAAGTAGGAGTGGGGTTTGACACTGCAGCAGCCAAGCTTGTTTTCTGATGCAGGTGTTGGTATAAGTACCGAAGGTGAGAAACTTTGTATATGATGAAATGATTGGGATATTTTAAAGTAGAAATGAAATAAGTTTGAGTGAAAATCTGCATATATACCTACTCAAAAATATTTACTGTCTGCTAATCACCACTACCCACAACACTGGTTTTGGGGTTTAAGTATTCATGTGTTCAGACATTTATATGTATCTATGTATTCGGACTTCGCTCAGCACTAACCGTTCATAGTAGAAACTTGAAATGTGGCACATACACTCTCCTCAATAAGTAGGGGAAATGCTATTTTGTTTTTGAACCCCCCCCCGCCCCAAATAGGGTTTTAGAGGGGGGTGCAATTTTATCTATGTATGTATCTGGACTTCGCTCAGCCCTAACCGTTCATAGTAGAAACTAATAATTTTGCACACAAACTCCCCTCAATGAGTAGGGAAAATGCTGTTTTTGTTTTTTGAAAATCCCCCCCTAAATAGGGTTTTAGAGGTGGGTTCAATATGCAATGTAAGTTTATGCTAAATTGGTCATTAGTTTTTAGTGATCACAAGGTGAGAGAAGTAACTTATTCATTGACCACCCCTTTTTCCAACATTATAATTGATCACCCCCAACACAGCATATATGGGTGGCGGTGATTCATAATTTCCCTTGGAATGCTAGTCTGTAATTCTTTTCATTCGCCAGAAAATGAAGCTGCCGCTACCTGACATTTATGGATAATTTAAATGGTATTACCATATACTCGGGCTTTACTTGATACTTAGGAATAAATCCTTGATATTTTTCTAACGGCCTATCTGCTCCAGACGTCGAGGAGGGGGTACCGATTATCCCGTTATGGGGCAAGTGGCTATATATGATCACTTAAATTGGGTCTAAAGATAGCACATTACTACCTCTACAAAAAAGGCAATCAATAGGTTCTGAGGCATACCACACCCCATTATAATATTGTAGCCACAAATACAACATAATCCGCACCAATGTGGGCTGCAAGCTTTGCAAAGTACACTTGTGCTTGAACAAAGACCGAAACTCTTTTGAGGCATACCACACCCCATTAAATTAGCCTGTTTTTGGCCCGCACAATAACATTTTTAAATCAACCTGGAGGTGTTATTCTTTTTGTCAATATCAATTTAGTATCTATTCATTATATTGAATGTTATTCTTTAATTCTATGTTTTATTTATTTTTCTACTTTAATTTAAAAAATGTTTATATTTTCCATTTTTGGTCCACTTTTTGGGCGAGATACCATATATGATCACTTCATCAGAGGGTGTTTTGCCCCCATAAACAAAATAAATTTCAGAAAACTTGCAACTGAAAATATCTTGTAATTTGGTCTGGTTTAACATACAAAAAGGTTGTTTTGATATCTAGAATATATTTAGGGGTGCCCTATAAAGGGTTAAGTGTCCCTGATGGCATGAATCAGGTTTCAAACAAGTCAATACAAAAAGCCAAAACAAGGTCACCAACATAACGACATTCAGGACGAAGTTCAGTAATAGAACAAAAACATATCACCAACACCCTCCAAATGTCTTTAACCTAAAAATGATGATTGCGGAGTAGGAAACTGGAGATGAAGTTTTCAGACGATTTCCTCAAAGTAAAAGTTGGTTAAGGAATAGCACTTCCTTCAATCCTCACCATTTCTCTGTTTGTACCAATCAGGCCCAGGCAGAGGTGGGGTAGTGGGGCCAGTTGGCCCGGCCCTACGGTTTTGAGCGAGGTGTAGATGTATATATGTGCATGTTTGGTTAAATACGACGGACAAGGAAATCTTT
>VCCN01000071.1:1167769-1179623 GCA_006491835.1 Architeuthis dux
CAGGATTCGTCCTGAAATCAAAGTTCAGCATGCCCAGGATTCATCCTGTGACAATGCCGAACCTGCCCTAATGTCTTCGTGACATTAGTCGGGGGGACTCGGGAGATATTTTAGAACTGCCTGCACCTACGCGCACTAAACCGACCTTGTGTCAAATGTGGGAGGCAGATAAACAAAATGAACTTACGAAAAATAACTTTTCTTTCTGTTCTTGCTCGGCACAATGTCATTTTGAGATTTGTTGTCTTATTAAAACTACATAAACTGCATTAAAGGTTGTAATAAAATGTTAAAAAAATTCAAATCCCGAATTCGATTTTTAATTTAATTAAACACATTTTTGAATGGCGCTTATCGCGCTTTGGAACCGCACTCTTCATATATATATATATTTTCTTTTAAAAAGGTGCGAGGTTGCCGAGCGGTTAAGCGGGCCCCCATACTAAACCGACCTTGTGTCAAATTTGCCCTCGTGGGGAGGCAGATAAACAAAATGAACTTACGAAACGGAACTTTTCTTTCTGTTCTTGCTCGGCACATTTGAGATTTTTTGGATAAGATATTCATTGGTCAAAGAATCATGCATAGATCCAGGAAAGCCTTCAAACGTGCCAACCTAAACAGAATCTAAAAAAGGTACCTCTTACGTACCTCGTACGTTTTACCGTACCTGTATCTCTTAAGAAACAACACTCAATAGAGTATGGAGGCCGGTGGCGAAGTCCCAGTTTTTGTTGCATGCATAAGATTAAGCATAAGTGATCCTTTCAAGTCGAGACCAGGACTTTATTCCTACAAGTTTGTATGACCACTCCCTCGGCAGGATGTACATCCACCGAAGGGATACCCCAACCCTAATCACACAGCTCAGAGTGTACTGAATTAGCTAATTTGTCCAAATAAAGAGTTTTCCACACTCTTCGCTCATACTGGGAATCGAACCCAGGATCTTCTGCTTGTGAGCTAACCATTACACTATCCGAGCGGAAAAAAGTTCATCTCAGTGTTCGGTGGGACTGTGTTTGGTGGGACACAAAGAGAATTCTTTATTGTGAATTTCTGGAACATGAACACACTATTATTTTGCAATGCAAGAATGAGCAATTGGCTCGTTTGAATGGCACATTGGAACAGAAAAGAACCTTTTCTGGTTAGGGAAGTCGACCTAATGCGGAACAGCAAATGCTCATTGCACTCCGCGTATTCTCCAGATCTGTCAACTTCAAACTATCACTTGTTTCACTCCATACAACATTTCTTGTTTAGTCAGCGGTTCTAACAATTTCTAGATATCAAAATAATTCTCGAAGAATTCTTCAAATCGAAACCGGAATCACTCTTTTATGATGGAATACATCGGAATACCTGAAAGGGGGCGTAAGGTCATAGAAAGCCAGGAAAAATAGTTTGATAGCTGAATAACGATGCTATGAATTTATATGAATAAAAGTTTTGTTAAAAACGCTGGGAACATTTGCATCAACCTAATACATAATTTAAAAGGATTTAGTTGATTGATTGATTGATTGTTTTGCTTAACGGCACATCGACTCTTGGTGGGTCATTTACTGCCGAATTCGGTTTCTTTTTGAATACACAATTTATGTAGACGAATTATTGTGGACAAATTAGAGTAGACAAATTATTGTAGGCAAATTAATGTAGGCACATTTTTGTAGGCACATTTTTGTAGACAGTTTGTTGTCAAGGTGTGTATATCGAATATGTTTTTTAAAAATATTTTTGAGTATAGTTTCAAAGGTTATTTTTTTAAACTAGAGTCTTGCGACTTTGGTGAAAGGTTATTTGTTTTTAACTAGAGTCTTGCGATTTTGGTGAAAGGTTATCTTTTTTTTGTTAAATAGAGTCTTTGCTGAAAGAACAGGCGGCCCCTGTTTGTGTGTGTGTGGGGAGGTCTTACCCCTCTGCAGGTATGCAGTCGGCTTATTCTAGGCCCCAGCCAACAGGGCCGAAAAGGATTTAGCGTCGATTTTAAAATGATAACTTTTTAAATAGTTACCGTTGAAATATTTAAACTCATAATTGACAATTAGTCACTTGTTTTTACGATTGTGTGTCTGTTTGATGCCAAGCCCAGTATTTTGCAGCAGTAGCTTTTGCTAAGTGAAAGGGTGGATGCTTGCAAAGGAAGAAGTTGGGATCTTCACAAATAATGCGTCAAAGAGTAAATATCGATTGAACGATTGACCTATTTAGCATTAAAGCAGAGCAAACAGGTCTGGTTACTCACTCAATAGAAACTTTCATGTGACCAACGTCTTTTGGCAGCATGCCGTGTTGGGGGTGATCAATTAAACAAATTGGAAGAAAGTAGTGATCAATGAATGGGTTACTATTCTCGCCTTTTGATGGGCAGTGATCACTAAAAAAAGGCTGGCCCTGTCGGCTGGGACCTAGAATGCACCGACTGCATCCTCTGCAGAGAGGTAGAACACCCCCACCAAACAAAAACACCAGGGGGCCACCTTTTCTTTCAAAAGAACCTTTCACCAAGACGCTATTAAATAAAAAATACCTTTCACCAAAGTAGCAAGACAATTAAAAAAAAATAACATTTCCCCAACATCGCAAGACTCTAGTTAAAAAAACAAACTTTCACCAAAGTTGCAAGACTATTAAAAAAAAAAATCTTTCACCTAGGTCGCAAGACTCTATTTTTGGGTATTTTAAACTGATTTCGGCATTAAATGACCCATCAAGGGTTGTTATGCCGCTAAACAAATCAATCAATTAATCAATAAGTTGTATCTTAGTGAATGGACTAACTTGCGAGAAACACCATCATGAATCTCTATCTAGTTCTTGGGCAACTTCCCCACACTACATGTATTCAGTAATTGAAAATACATGATATCTACCGCTCAATGGGATGTAATCATGAAGAAATATTCAGCATTTCAGTTTTATATCTCAGTCATGAAAACAATTGGTTCATTCGAGTTAACTTATAAGCAGTATTTCTCGAAATATTAAGAAGAAAATGGCGAATGAAAAGTCATGAAAAGTGCTAGGTGGCGCCACCAACGTACAATTTAATTAACAATGAAAAATATCATTCCGTTACTAATTCATAAGGCCCGATCCATCACAGAATATTGTATTCTCGTAGAGGATTTAATTATTTGTTATGGAGGAAGAGGAGACATATTTCTTGGGAAGCTGCCCACAAAGTCACAGCGGGGAATCAGTTAAAATTCTGTCCCAGTCGAAGATCCTGAGAGAGAGAAATAGAGAGTAAGAAAGGCAGATAGAAAGGGAGATAGACAGAGAGAGAGAGAGAGAGAGAGAGAGAGAGAGTGTGAGAGAGAGAGAGAGAGAGAGAGAGACGGGGAGAAAGCAATCTTACTTGAATATGAAAGGTCAGCAGGTTGTCTAGGCTTGACCATTCGATGACTGTGATATGATTATAAGAGCGAAGAGAGGATAACGCTAAATTATTTAGGTTAATCAAGATTAGTTAAATGAGAAATGAGGGTCGCACACTTTGAACGAGTCGGTCGAAGTGTTCATGCCAGGCTCGGGTCACAGCCAAGCAGAAAGCCGTCAAAACTGCGTATCTAAGTAATGATTTGTGAATACGTAGTTGACAGGGACCAAATTTAACATCAATTAAATAGAATTCAAGCAACAATGATTCCCAGGTCGTCGATGGCAAATATTTACAGAGAAGAGATTATACAAGAGGTTAATGTTGTTCAAAGAAGCTCCTAAGTTAACATTTCTGAAATGAGAACAATATATTTCCATAGCAGACAAAGGCGGAATGAAATGATTTTCCCCTGATCTCAAGGTGAAAAGGGAACATTGAAAGTAAAGAAAATCAAATTCTCAATCTCCACACACATGGAGGATGACAAGCATGGCTGCTGCAGGGTCAAACTTCACTCCTACTTCAATTCCAACTGAAGACTGCAGCTTGTATATTGTATATATAATAAATAAATTAGTAGATCTGCAAAGGTTGTCAGTTTGGCTCTGTTAGTGAGAGAACCGCCTAGTAATCACTTGTTCGTGGTTTCAAATCACGGTAGAGAAATGTTAATTTTATATATATCTGCTTGGTTTGATGTGACGGGATAGACAAACAGTGAATAGTTTACTCCCCTAAATTTGGTGGGCGATTGTTCTTGTTCTTGTTACGGGGAGTAAACAAAGTCAACCTCAACAATATATTTTCATAGCAGACAAGGACACATAGAAAATGAAAATAAGCAGATTCTGTTTTTTGTCAAATTCCAGTCCAATGTGGTTTTGACTTTGTCCCCGCCCCCCGTAACAATAAGAAAAAACAAGAAGAACAACCCCCCACCAAATTTAGGGGAGTAAACATTTCACTGTTTGTCTATCCCGTAATGTTAAACCAAACAGATGTTTAAAATTAACATTTCCCTAACATGATTTGAATTCACGACCAAGTGATTGCTAGGCGGCTCTCTTACCAACTGAGCAAAACTGACAAGTCTTATATATTTACGAATTTATTTATTATAAATTCAATACAAAAGTTGCAGTAATCTTCTTCAGTCGGAATAGAAGTAGGAGTGGAGTTTGACCCTGCAGTAGCCAGTCTTGTTTTAGAGGATGGCATTGACACCTTGATCCGTTGTTTAAAGACAACACTTTTTCTTGTTCTTGTTTTTACGGGGGTAAAACAAAGTCAACACCAAATTGGACCAAATTGGACCAAATTGGACCAAATTAAACAGAATCTGCTTATTTTCATCTTCCATGTGTCATTGTCTGCTATGCAAATGTGTTGTTGCCAAACTCTAGTCTAATTTGGAGTTGACTTTGTTTTCTCCCCGTAACAAGACCAACAAGAACAATCCCCACCAAATGTAGTTACTGTTTGTCTATCCCGTCACATTAAACCAAGCAGATATACAAAATTAAGATTTCCCTACCGTGATTTGAAATCAAAAGTGAAAGTGATTGATTGGTGGCTCTCTTACCAACTGAGCTAAACTTACTACTTATATATGTATGAATTTATCTATTATATATACAATACAAAAGTTGCAGTAATCTTCTTCAGTCGGAATAGAACTAGGAGTGGAGTTTGACCCTGCAGCAGCCAGGTTTGTGTTAAAAACGAGTGCTTAGGCTATTTATTAGTTTCCTATTTAGACACAGTGGAGTTGCGAGTTAGGGGCAAACCTAGTCCCCTGTCACATCCAAAAGTATAGTGTCCAGTTCCGGGGGGGGGGCACCTCTCCATTTCACTAAGAGGGGTAAGGTCAGGGCCAATCCCTGATGCCTGAGGCGTCTCAAAGGGATGTACCGAGTGACCTGGACACTTTTTGGTCTCTAACAACAGATACGCCGTGTGGGCCCTAACACCAAACCCAAACTCGACTTTGTGTTACATTCCACTTCCGTGGGGGAGGCGACTAAATACCACTTACCACTAATACTCTTGGGAAACGTATGAATCCACACCGATACGCTTTATCCCATCACCAGATATCCTGACAAAAAATGTCTCGTCTCCGGCATGTCATGATGGTTGACGGAGAAGACTGTGGGCAAGTGAGCACAAGAGAAAACAACTCTCCCATATACTAGCTTACTGCCCAGCCAGTAGTGACAGTAAATAGCTGTTACACCCATTGTCAACCTTGACAGAGATCAGACATTTTAGTATCGTAAGTGTAAAAGGTATTGGCTTGATTACAAGAGTATGAATTAGGAATTATGAATGCATCATCATCATCATCATCATCATCATCATCATCATCATCATCATCATCATCATCATCATCATCATCATCATCATTTTAACGTCAGTCATCGGGCATAGATCTTCCCCAAGATTCGCCAGACCTCTCTATCGTGGGCATCGCGGAGCCAATACTTTCTGAACTTGTCTAGTTCGTCACGCCATCTTGTTTTTTGCCGGCAACAGTTTCGCATATGATCTCTGGGGATCCATGTTGTGAGTCGTGATGTCCAGCGGTTGTCTGACATTCTTGTAACATGACCAGCCCATTGCCATTTGAGTTTTCTAATGGATTTTATGATATATCCAACTCCGGTTTTTAATGAACCAAAATGTTAAACTCTTTATAAAAATATTTGGATTTGTGCAAAATGAAATTCATTTGCAAAGTTTAGCAAATTTCCTTGTAATCATGTAAGTTTATGCTAAATCAGTCCCTTAGTTTGTGTCCGGCTGCGTTCAAGCTTGTTTTTTTTGTTGAAAATTCGAACTTTTTAGTGATCACGATCCCAAAAAATGGAAAATGGGTGATCAATGAATAAGTTACTTCTCTCGCCTTTTGTTGGGCGGTGATCACTAAAAAGGTCTAGATTTAAAAAAAAAAAGCAAGCGTGAATTCTGCCAGACACAAACTAAGGGATCAATTTAGCGTAAACTTACATTGCAAATTGCCCCACCCCCAATAAAAACCTTTATTTTGGAAAAAAACATTTTTTCTAGACATAAGGAGTAAATGTTTAAATTTTCAGCTTTCTCCATTGGTGCGGCCTGTACGCGTGTTAGATACATAGCCAGCCAGAAACCTATGCTGACAGTTTCAGTGACAGTTTTGTTTGGCGTTTTCTAATTGTTCAATTTAGTCTCATCTAAAATGCGTCTATCTAAATGCACAGATGCATCGGTCTCCAACGTCCTTCCTTCCGATAATGTTTTCCATATCGTCATTCGTGTATAACACCAAGACAGGAGAACAAATCTTCCTATTCTACATTGAAGCATTTATGTTTTTTACAAATAAATAAATAAAAAGAAGGAAATGAGAATTATCAACTGGCTTCCAGAAAACTTTCCTTGTCAGACGACATATTTACTCAACTTGGGAAGCGTTCCATATGTCGAAAGCTTCGATTGTAATGAAATGTAAATAAGATATATCCAATTCCTTGCACACGGAGAAAATAGTTGGACATCATAAGAGAAAATCAATACTGCAGCAACAACATTCTTGTTTCTAAACATCGTTAAGGCACAATAATCGCGATAAGAATAAGAATTCCAAGATGGCCACTGACACCGCCTCCGTCACCGTCTTCATCCTATTTATGGCATCGAGTTGGCTTAAAGAAGCTGCCGGCCCTTACGACAGTCGAGCTGCTATGAAAGGACAAAAAGGAAGCTCTTCAATCGTGTTATCTGGAAAGTAGGGTTGCCAGATAGTTGGATACGTTTCTGGCCCAAAACACACACAATTGGCCAAAATGGCCTAAAATTGCCAAAATGGACAATTGGACAAAGTGGCCCAAAATGGTCAAATATTGCCAAAATGGTCAAATATAGCCAAAATGGTAAAGAAATGCCAAAATTGTTTATAAAATGTTATCATTCATTTTTATTAGATGAAGTATTGTAAAACATTATTTATTTATCTTAACCTGTAATACACACACACAAAAAAGAATGTATTCAAAAATACTACTGCAACCAAGTCAAAATAGCGAAAAATTAAATATGGCCAAACCAAAAAGTTCATGGGCAAATCCTTTTAAAAAAGCCAGATTTGTCATAATTTGCAATACTGAAGCACACACCAAAAATAAGAATTTATTAAAAATATTACTGCAACCAAGTCAAAATGGCCAATAATTTAAATATGGCAAAACCAAAAGGTTCATGGCCAAATGCTTTTCAAAAAGGACAGATTTGTCATAAAAATTGCAATACTGAAGTACACACCAAAAATAAGAATTTATTAAAAATATTACTGCAACATAGTCAAAACGACAAAAAATTAAATATGGCCAAACCCAAAAGTTCATGGCCAAATACTTTTCAAAAAGGCCAAAATTGTCAAATTTTGGCTATAAAATGGCCCAAATGGCAACCATTCTGGAAAGAGCCACTTCGAGAATCGATTTTGCCCGTGAAGTTCTTAATTCTTCACCGCGGACAATCGGATTTCATTTCAGATTTTCCGGTCGGTTGTAAAGTAGAGGAACGAGAACATTTTTTAAATCCTATTAAAACAACATAAGCGTTGCTATTTTCTATTTTGCATAATGTAAAGACCGTCTTACCCAGTATTGAACGATGAATAACATTTAATAATTGAGAATTATTTGAAGAAGTATAAAAGCAAAATAAAAACAAGCCTGGATGCTGCAGGGTCAAACTCCACCCCATCTCCTATTCCGACTGAACATGATTACTGTAACCTTTGTATTGTATATATAATAAATAAATTCGTAAGTATATAAGATATGTCAGTTTAGTTTCTTTTTGATTGAGAGATATTTTTCCGTTTTATTTCTTCATACATTTATGTATACGCCCATGTCTGTCCACCCGATATCTCCAAAGGCTCTGGGTGAATTTCAATGAAATTTTGTGAAAGGATGGACAATAGAGCACGAAACGAAAGAAGTGATTACATTTTGGTGCGGATCCATGCATAATTACCTCCTCTATGTTGTCGTTATATATCCACACCATAGAATATCGCCAACACTTCATGTTTGTCCACAGAATACCTCTAAAGGTTTTCAATGAATTTCAATGACATTTTGTGAAAGGTTGGACGATAGGCTACAGAAAAAAGTGATTAGATTTTGGGGCGGATCCATGCACAATTGCATGGCAGAGGTATGCGCTCTCAGTGCTTTTTAGTTTAACTCGTCATTATGTCATCAGAAAATAATCGCCGCTCATTACCTATTTGCCGACATGATTTGGCCTTATTGGAAAATAACAAAAGCCTCCAAATAAACTCATTTGTACTGGAATTGACAGCCGTAAGCTTATAAAATATTATGACTGAACAATAAAGTCTAACCTGTTTCTCTAGAGGAAATCCTTCGCGAAATGCCAGGGAACCAATGTTGAAAGGTTTGCAATGTCACCAAGAACGTTTACTGCTGAAACATTATCGCAGTTTCTCGATAATCGAAGTCGCGTTTTTACCATTTGTAGAATAAGGCTGCAGACTTTGTCAGTAACTTAAAAAATATTGACTTCTCAAATAGCAGATCAGCGATCAAACTTATAAGAAACCTGTGTGTATCCCAAGGGTCTATTCGATCTCTTATCTTTTTGTCAAACGACAGTCGAGCTGCTATTAAAGGACAAAAAGGAAGCTCTTCAATCGTGTTATCTGGAAAGTAGGGTTGCCAGATAGTTGGAGACGTTTCTGGCTCAAAACACACACAAATGGCCAAAATGGCATAAAATGGCCAAACTGGCCAAACATGGCCAAAATGGCCAAAATGGCCCAAAATGACCAAAATGGCCCAAATTGGGCCAAAATGTCCAAAATGGCATACTCGGCCAAAATGGCAGAAAATTGTCAAATTTGGCCAAATTGATCAAATTTGGTCAAAATGGTAATCTTATCTTTTTGTCAAACTCCAGTCCGAGTTGGAGTTGACCCCCGCCCCCCGCCGTAGCAACAAGAAGACAAGAACAGGGAACAATCCTCACCTAATTCAGGGGAGTACACTTTTCACTGCTTGTCTATCCCCGTCCCGTTACACCAAACCTATATATAATTACTGATTGATGATTACTGTAACTTTTGTATTGAATATATAATAAATAAATTCGTAGATATATAAGACTATAGATAAGAAGGTAATATTGTAGACCCTTTTACACTGTTCTTCCGCCATGGGGTGTCGTGGGTTGCTCATTTGCGGGTGGGAAATCCTGAGCTTGGAGAAAGGAAGGAAAAAATACCATATATATTGGTGAATGAAGAGTGGGAGAGAGAGATAAGGGTGCCGAGAGACCGTTCCCAACAGGGGACCTTGGTCTTATACATTCCCATACCTAGGCGGTCTGCCTGTTCTGAGTTCCGTGTTTCTCCGTCTCTTCTGCTTCCTCTTCGGCTATGAGCTTTATAGGTTTTCGAACCCCCACGCCGGTGTCATTTGCTAAAGTGATGTAGACAAGAGTGCTATACCCCAACTAAATTGTATCGACACTAATGTTTTATTGTCTCCAGCAATAAATAGATATGAAATGAATATCAACACACGCTTTCGACCCACACCTTCGTACTTTGCTTGTAGTATTTAAGAAAAAGGTTAAAAGCAATGATTTCACTTCGGTATAATAATATTTGCTATTATCCAAAATAAAACGATGTGTACATATGTGTGAACACGCGCATTGTATCAAAACAAGTTTTAAATCAACATCACTTATCTGAATTGAAGGCAAACATATTGGATTCTAATTTAGCATTTAAAATTATTTACATTTCGTCATTGAATTCAATCCCAGTCAATTGTGGTGGTCTGGTCTCATGGGTTGAAATGTGCGGTTGGCCGCATCCGACCATAGATGAAGATTTTAAAATATGATATTAGATTTAATTCAAATATTTTCCTCAATAAACACAGTTTAAACTTTCAAGTCGGACATTAGAAATCAGAACATTAAATCTACACGGAATTCAAAAGACATGAGAGTTTCTATTGAAGGACTAACCAGACCTGGCTTGTTTATGTTCAATACTTCCTAAATATTAGACTAAACTAACGGTAAAATCAAAGATATAAACAATTCTGTGACAGTCCAATACATAGAAATGGGTGAATTTCATATCGCTACGTTTTTTAGATGTGTCCCGACAGATTCACCGACAACAATTCACCGACAACAATTCACCGAAATCAAATTACCGACAAAGACAAAAATCTCCGTTTTTAAACATGAAAAATATAATTTGTAGATTGAAGGATTTTCCATTCATTTTATTTACGAATAATGGTATAAATATTTCTTACAATAAAAATAATTCTTATACAAGTTTTTAACTTTTTTTCTCGTCACGTATCGATTTTTCGTCAAAAGTTTGAGAAGTATATACATAGCATGGGCCCTCAGCCGAATGATTGTTAAATCTTTAATATATTTTCGTTCCAGTAAATGTTTTTTTAATTCTTAATCTTTTTGTAAGTTTACAGATCCCGGTAAATATGTATGTCGGTGAATTGTATCTCGATGAATTTTACAACACGATAAATGTCGGTAATTTGCTGTCGGTGAAATGTTGTCGCTGAATTGTTGTCGCTGAATATACCGCGACCTGTCCAGAACATCTCTATAAGATGCTTTTCGGTCGGTTCGTCGGTCTGTCGGTCTGTCGGTCGGTTCCTTTTATGTAAACAACAGAAATAGGAAGGAAGGTGGTATTTACCAGCTTTTTTCAAATCTTGTGCTTTGCAAGATTTCAAACATCGTTAAACTCAAATTTATTTTTTATTGTAGATTTTGGCCAGACAAACCAAGAATTCATTCGCAAATATTGCAAATATCACCATCTTTTGTATTATAAACATTCAACAAAAGTTGTAGGTCTATGACAAATGTTGCAAATATCACCATCTTTTGTATTATAAGCATTCGACAAATGTTGTAGGTCCATGACAAATGTTGTAGGTCTATGTCAAATAAACACATGTCTGTAATTATCTGATGAAAGTTGTAATTTGGGATTGTTTGGGAATCTTTAAATGTTTATATATTTTATACTTATATTTTTGTTAAGCTCATGCAATACCGCCGAGTGCTACAACACAGAGCAGCATGGTTGAACGCACAATTAAAACATGAGTATTGTTGGATGCGACACGTGTAATCTTTATGCGCCTTCGTCTTTGGTTTGCTATTCACCGATGTTTGTCATATGGGAAAATCCATCTTTATAAAACTTGACACAGCGAAAGGAATTTAAAAGTTATTTTTACAATTTTCAACAATGGTTGGATGTACATTAACCAGCAAATGAACACAAATTCATATATTGACTGGGGATGAGGTTTGTTTTGTTACAAACAAGTTGCCAAGAGAAAGAATTGTTTAAATTTTGAAGAAAGTGCCATATTTGGTCCAGTT
>VCCN01000071.1:1289188-1300999 GCA_006491835.1 Architeuthis dux
TTTATTTTCATTGATACTTTTACATTTTTTCCACCTCATTTTTCGCCTGGTTTTGAATTTTATATTAGTATAAGTTTCCCCAATAATCTAACATGACAGAATAGCAAGATTAATGGGCGAAAACGGATGTGTAAAAGAAAATACAAACTCTGTTTCTTGCCTAGTTGCTTGCACAATACTCTGTTTCTTGCCTAGTTGCTTGCACAATACTCTGTTTCTTGCCTAGTTGCTTGCACAATACTAATATTTTTACAAATAAAATCCATATCATTGAATCATTTGGGATCTTTTTTTAAAACTGTGCATAAAAATTATTTTCTTACTCCACCCCCCTGTCCATGAAATTGTAAATACGGGATCAGTTTTTTGTGATTGTGAAGTGTAAGAGATGTTCGGAATAAATGCTATGTTGTAGTGAAAGAAATAATTAAGAATGGTTGGGTTAGTGAATGCAACTAGCTAAGTTAAAGTCAAGATAGAGAATTCCAGCACCTTCCTTACATATCAATTTTGTGTTTGTCCGAATATTTATGAGCAATACCTTTTTTATGTATAAGTTATCAAAACCATAGACAGTATCTGAGATCTACTTTTCCTAAAAAACGTAGACATCAATTACCAAATTGATGTCTAGGTTTTTTTTCGTTCCCTGTTGATCACGCTAACAAAATTACATTGCAGTATTGTTCTTTATTTGGCTATATTATCGAAGTCACGCCTTATTCCTACGTTAAACCCTTATACAAGTATAAATGCCACTCCCCATTACACACTATACATAGCAAAAAACGGAGTATAATTCTTAATTGTTTAATTAGAGGGGCAGGTCAGATGACAGCGCACATTGATAAATAATGTGCCATATTTCAATAAAGCTAGAGAAAGGCCATGACTGCGAAATAAAACGACGCATAACGATAGGTTGGAAAGCATTGCCAGTGTGATTAAAGAGTAAAGTATATAACGGTTGCATAATACCAGCTATGACTTACGGATGCGAAACATGGAAATTAACAAAACGATCTGAAAACCAACACAGAATAGCACAGAGAGCCATGGAAAGAGCAATGCTAGGAATAACTCTAAGAAATATAAAAAGATCAACATGGATCAGAGGTAGGACTAGAGTGAAGAATATTATACAAATAATTAAGCAGCAAAAATGGATATGGGCTGGCCACCTAGCAAGAAGAATGACAATAGATGGTGGGGGGAGACTAACCGACTGGTGCCCATGGGACAGTAAACGCAGTAGGAAAAGACTAGTCATAAGGTGGAGGAACGCGATAGAAAAGTTTGCCGGTAAGACGAATTTAGCACAAGATAGGTCGTCATGGAAGGAGATGGGAAAGGCCTTTGTCCAGCAGTGGACTTATAATGGCTGATGATGATGATTTCAAGGTTTCCAACAAGAAGTAGATATTCCAGCATTAGCACTGACCTCGGTAATAATTTCCAGCTCTTTTTGTCAAACTCTAGTTTAAGTCGGAGGCTGGTGTTGACGTTGTTCTTGTTACGGGGGGGGGGGGAAACAATCATCGCCTAATTTAGGAGAGTAAACACTTCACTGTTTGTCTATCACGTCACGTTAAACCAAACCGATATATACAAATTAACATGGTTAGAAATCACGACCAAGTGATTGCTAGGCGGCGCTCTTACCAACTGTGCTCAACTGACAAGTCCTATACATCTACGAATGTATTTATTATATATACAATAAAAACTTGCAGTAATCATTTTCAGTTGGAATAGAAATAGGAGTGGGGTTTGACCCTGCCGCAGCCAGGCTTGTCATAAAAAGATTAACGTTTCCCTATCGTGGTTTGAAATCATTACCAAGTGATTGCTAGGCGGCGCTCTTACCAACTGAGCTCAACTGACAAGTTTTATATATCTACGAATGTATTTATTATATATACAATAAAAAAAAAGTTGCAGTAATCATCTTCAGTTAGAATAGAAATAGGACTGGAGTTTGACCCTGCAGCAGCCAGACTTGTCGTAAATAAACTTTGCCGTTTTGACATTATCTTCAGAATTGTGGCCTGAAACCAGCAGCAATAGAATTGCTTACTGTCTCCCAACTTTAGTTTCATCAATTTAAAAAAAATGCTCAGTCGAGTGGGGTGACTCATGAATTTGTGGGCCATTATTATTGCAAGCAAGCGTTCAATTGATACAAGCTAATTTTTTTTTTATCTGTACAACAGTTTGAAATCTATAAATGACACATTAAAGTACGATACGCTCTCTTAACTTGGCTTCACAGCATTATAAAACGGCTCTTATTATCCTGGAACTACTGGAGTAGAGCTAAACACCAATGTTAGAAACTGTCAACCAAAACTGTCACCAAAACTGTCAACATAGGTTTCTTCAGTTTTTCAGCTAGTCTGTTAGGATATGTGTGTATGTATTACGCGTACAGGCCGCACCAATGGAGCTAGAGGACTTTTTAAAAAAATCCCCTACTCCTAAATAGGTTTTTTTGTCGGGGGTTAAATTTGCAATTTAAGTTTATGCTAAATTGTTCCGTTAGTTTGTGTCCGGCAGCATTCACGTTTGCTTTTGAGCTCGTCTGGCAGGCTATGCATGTATGTATTACGCGTACAGACCGCACCAATAGAGCTAGAGCGCTGAAAATTTAAACATTTACTCCTTATTATGTCTAGAAAAAAAAAGTTTTTTTCTTTTTTTTTTTTAAATCCCCTACTCCTAAATAGGTTTTTAGTTGGGGGGTTACATTTGCAATGTAAGTTTATGCTAAATTGCTCCCTTAGTTTGTGTCCGGCAGCACTCACGCTTGGTTTGGCAGGCTATGTATGTATGTTTTACGCGTACAGACCAATGGAGATAGAAGACTGAAAATTACTCCTTATTATGTCTGGAAAAAAAAAAAGAATTTTTTTTTAAAAATTCGCCCACTAAATAAGTTTTTAGTTGGGAGTTAAATTTGCAATGTAAGTTTATGCTAAATTGGTCCCTTGGTCCGGCAGCATTCACGCTTGTTTTGGGGGAAATCTTTAATGATCACCGCCCAGCAAAATGTGAGAAAAGTAACTTATCCATCGATCATCCCTGTTTCCAATTTTTTTTAATTGATCACCCCCAACACGGCATACTTGCCAAAAGACGTTGGTCCCGTGACGGTTTCTATTGAGCGACTGACCAGACCTGTTCTTTTTTTGTATTCAACCTATTTCTTTTGCTTTTTCCATCAGCCTTTCCATCATTGTTTTGGAAATTACACTCTTCAGGCTGTCATCGCCAGTTTGGAGTTAATGGAAATGCTATGTATTTCCACGAACTTGATTGCCACCATTTTGTCGATTGCGATCCTATGTTTCTCTCCGGTTGAATGCAAAAGAACAATGGAGGTTAAACAAAAAATCAACCTCAGTAAAACCAGGGGAAAAATGGCAGCTGAGTTTATATATGGCTGCGTTCGCTTGCGTGTAAGATTGTCCAAAGCAAGGGAATGAGAATGTTCACGACTCAGATCCAAGTGCTGGTCATAATTATCCAATTTATTCTAATGTGGAGAATTGAAACTTGACCCTGAAATTATTATGCGTTAATATATGAAGAGTGATTCCAAAACGCGATAAACGCCATTCAAAAAACAAAACGTGTTTAATTAAATTAAGTATAAAAACAGTATAAATAAAAATAATTTGGAAAGATTCTTTGATCCGCTCTTGACTATTATACCATGCATAGAAGCACCTTTCTTGAAACACCTTAGTACTTAGACGCCCAGAAAGCAGTATAAATAAACATTTTCGGAAAAACTCTAAGGATATTGAAGGTTGTCATGTATTAAGACGAAAAGATTTTAAACTTGGAAGACGCCCATAAAACAGTATACATAACAATTTTCGGAAAAAGTTCTAAGGATCTTGAAGGTTGTCATATGTTGTGATGAACAGATTTAAAACTCGGAAGACGCTCAGAAAGCAGTATAAATAAACATTTTCGGAAAAACTCCAAGGATCTTGAAGGTTGTCATGTGTTGAGACGAAAAGATTTAAAACTCGGAAGACGCTCAGAAAGCAGTATAAATAAATAAAAAATTTGGAAAAATTCTGTGATCCGCCCAGGTCTATTATACCATGCATAGAAGCACCTTTCTTGAAACGGCTTAGTACTTTTCAAAACATGCCCAACTGCTCATATGTTAAAAACAAATATCAACCCAAACGAATACGGGCAAAAAACAAAGTATTACATAGTGGGGGACTGGAACTCCCAGCATGGCTATTTGTCATATGTAATTAATTAATTATGTTGTTGTGTATTTAATGGCAATCTAGAGTGTAGATACGTTAATAAAATAAATGTATTCTTATGTGGAGAATTGGAACCTGACCCTAAAATGGTTCTGTGTTAATCTATGAAGGGTATAATTCCAAAACGCAATAAGCTCCATTCAAAAATAAAATGTGTTTAATTAAATTAAAAATAGAATTCGGGACTTGAATTTCTAAAATTTTATTACAACCTTTTTATTTATATGCAGTTTATAAGGTTTTAATAAGATACACAATTAAAATCCGCAATTTGATTTTTAATTTAATTAAACACATTTGATTTTAAAATGGCGCTTTTAGCGTTTTGGGATCACACTCTTCATATGTCACTGGAGTTACATTTCTTGTTTAAGTTTCTTTTTTTGCCAAATTGAACTCAAAACAAATATCACACAGAAGAAATACTGGCACATTTATTAAAATTGTGCCTATCATGTAAAATACCTCTATTGACGAAATAAAAATATAGGGAACAAAACTTGAAAACACTCTCTTGATAAAACCAATGAATACTATTCCACCATTTAAAGCATTCGTGCTTGGCTTCGTTAAACAAGAATGTAGAAAAGAAAATACTAGCAGGGGCGAATCCAGCCTGTTGAGCTGGCCGTTTTCTAAAATATATATTTTTTTTTGGGGGGGGGGACTTTTAGGGAGGTCTGGGGGCATCCTCCCCTAGAAGATTTTGAAAATTATGTATCCAAGATTGCGTTTCAGGGCATATCAACTACTGAAATTAAGACAAATACAAATTTTCGGAAATATTCTAATGATCTTGAAGGTTGTCATGTGTTGAGACGAAAAGATTTAAAACTCGGAAGACGTTCAGAAAGCAGTATAAATAAAGATTTTCGGAAAGATTATAAGGATCTTGAAGGTTGTCATGTGTTGAGACGAAAAGATTTAAAACTCGGAAGACGCCCAGAAAACAGTATAAATAACAATTTTCAGAAAAAAAACTAAGGATCTTGGAGGTTGAAAGTGTTGAGACGACAAGATTTAAAACTCGGAAGACGCTCAGACAACAGTTTAAATAAAAAATATTTGGAAAGATTCTGTGAACCACCCATGACTATTATACCATACACAGAAACACCTTTTTTGAAACGCCTTAGTACTTTTCAAAACATTCCCAACTGCTCATACGTTAAAAACAAATATCAAACCAAACAAATACAGACAAAAAAACAAAGTATTACATAGTGGGGGACTGGAACTCCCAGCATGGCTATTTGTCATATGAAAATAATTAATTATGTGGTTGTGTATTTAATGGCAATCTAGAGTGTAGATACGTTATTAGAATAACGTTTTTTTTGTTATTAACATTCTGAATAAAGATGTATATACAAGTTTGTTATTGAAGGAACGAGTAAAAAACCCAGAACCCCCCCCCCAAAAAAAACAAAAAAACAACAAATAAAAAAACCGAGGAAGCACTCAGAGAGCGAATACCTCTACTAGTGCCATTGTCAATAAAAACTAAATGAAAATCACACGTCTCTTTATTAAATTTGACTAGTTTTTACTTTCAATCTAATTTTAGTTGTTTTTATACAACTTATTAATTCGGGCCACTGTTTCCATGCCAACGAATAACAGCACAATCGGAAATAAAGAGTAAGCCTTCGGTGAGAATCGAACACATCCTCATTGCCAGAGGGAGACTAGTTTACGCCTAGCTGCTTTTACCAATCGGCCACGAAGACTTCATGCATTAGCAGAAGCTAATTCACACTTATAAACTCACTCCCTACAACCGACTCTCTGCGCCATATTTATGTTGTAAGATACCACTTTTTATTAAATTTGACTACTTTTTACCTTCATCCTAATTTTAGTTGTTTTATACAACTTATTAATTCGCGCCATTGTTTCTATGGCAACGAATAACAGCGCAATCGGAAATATAAAAACAGCTAAAATTAGGAGGAAGGTAAAAACTAGTCAGATTAAATAAAAATGGTGTGTTACAATACTTCATCCAATAATAATAAAGATTAATGAATGAAAATCAGTTCATAAATAGTTAAGATGCATGGGAGGTAACAGTAAAAATTCCTGGATCTGTTTCCAAATTTTATCAATTATTCCTTACTCCATGGCCTATCTTACAACGAAATGTCAATTCACCGAGAACTTTCGGAGATATTGTATGGTGTGGACATATGGCAACGATGAAGGAGTGGAAAAATACTTTTGTCCGCTTCAAAATTTAATCACTCCTTCCGTGGCCCATTTCCCAACTTTCCACAAAATATCATTGAAATTAATTGAGAACGTTTGGAGATATTGTGTGGACAAAGAGACAGACGGACACACATGAGTGAATACATATACCTCTTTTGCTGTGTTGGTGGGGGTGATCAATTAAAACATTGGAAAAAAGGGGTGATCAGTGAATAAGCTACTTCTCTCTCCTTTAGAAACCGTCAAGTGAGCAACGTCTTTTGAGCAGTGATTTCTAAAAATGTCCGAATTTAAAAAAAAAACAAACTACCGGACACAAAATAAGGGACCAATTTAGCATAAACTGAGATTGTAACTTAAACCTCCCACTAAAAACCTATATAGGGGGGAATTTAAAAAATAAAGTTAGAACGCTTTTCTAGACATTGTAAAGGAGTAAATGTTTGAATTTTCAGCTCCATTGGTGCATCCTGTACGCGTAATACATACATAACCAGCCAGCCAGCCAGCCAGCCAGCCAGCCAGCTAGCCAGCCAGCCAGCCAGCCAGACCAACTTAAAAACTGAAGAAACCGACAGTTTTGATTGGTGGTTTCGAAAAGGCAAAATAAAAGTTTTCCGGAAAATGCAAAAGAAAGATTCGCATTAAAGCCTTCTTGGTGGGGATTTTGGGAGTCAAAATGAAAGAGAAATCTTCTTTTATGTGACAGATGAGTGGTATTTGAAGTTGATATCGCACCGCAGGGAGTTCGATCCCACTGTCAAGAACACGACTATTCGATAATATTTTCAGAGAAATTCGATAGTTGCTTTATGCATAGCAACTTGGAAAATGACCTTTTGATATTTTAAAGCTCAAATCTTTTGCTTGGACTTTGATTAAATTTAGAAGAAGAATATTTCAAAGAATCAGACGATAGAAGTTAATGGCACGGAAGGAAGACAAGATCAAACATTGAAAAATCAAAAGAGTAGAAGGAAAAGAAAGGAAGGAGAGATAGTAGTAGTGGTGGTGGTGGTAGTAGTAGTGGTAGTGGTGGTGGTAGTAGTAGTAGTAGTAAAAGGGAGAAATAGTAGTAGTAGTGGTGGTGGTAGTAGTAGTAGTGGTAGTGGTGGTGGTAGTAGTAGTAGTAGTAGTAGTAGTAAAAGGGAGAAATAGTAGTAGTCGTAAATAAGGAGTAGTAGTAGTTGTAGTAAAGTGGGAGAAATAGTTGTAGTAGTAGCAGTAGTAAAATAGGGGAAATAGTTGTAATAGTAGTAGTAATGGTGGAAAAAGCTGTAGTAGTAGTAGTAATGGTGGAAAAAATAGTGGTAGTAGTAGCAGTAGTAAAGTTGGAGAAATAGTTGTAATAGTAGTAGTAATGGTGGAAAATAGCTGTAGTAGTAGCAGTAGTAAAGTGGGGAAATAGTAGTTGTAGTAATGGTGGAAAAATAGTTGTAGTAGTAGTAGTAGTAAAAGTGAAGAAATAGTTGTAGTGAAGGAGTAATAGTAGTAGTAGTAAAGAAGAGAAAATAGTATTATTATTATTATTATTATTAGTAGTAGTAGTAGTAGTAATAGTAATTTGAAGATAAAAGCAAATTCAATATAGATTGAAACAAAGATGGGAAACAAGTCACTAATAAGAGATAACAACTTTCTCATCATGCATCATTGATTTAAACAATGATGACACCATGAGTTTCGATTGACTTTCTGATAAGAAAAGTCGAGCGAATGAACAAAAGCTGTTTTAATCGACCAAATGATGGTCTCAAAAATTGAGATCAGTTTTTCATTTAACATCTCTCTTTGTACAACACTTTGATATCGAATATCATAAATATTGGGTGTTTAGTGGATGAAACCCATGCCATGAGTTAATGACTTTGACTCGTGGAAGGTTGTAAACGAGACCAAAAGCAAATGAGTAAACATATCCACGCATATTGGATGATGACACCTAAGCCGAGGGTTCACCAGTCAATTTGTTCCTATTTACCCGTACTCCCACGAGAACAGGATACAGGGTCGGTTTACTGTGGGCGATACCACACACACACACACACACACACACACACACACACACACACACACACACGAATGTGTGGGTAGGAACACCTCAAAGATTTTTTTAATCCTCGCAACTATTGTCGCAAGGACATAACAGCGTAGTTCTTGAGGTCTCGGCCCGAATCCTGGGCCCCTTTGACTTGACTACACAGAGCAATACCACGCCCCATGAGGTAAAACCTAATTGGCTATGGCACTACATTTACGTCCGTCTGGTCAAAAATGGTCAGAAAGCTGAAACTCCAGGACGAAATGTTAATAATTGAAATGTAGGTCCTATATTTAAACAAGAAGGTGCGATCAGCGTAGTCAGTAACGGACAACGGCGACCCGAGTTCAAACTCCAGTCGGGGCTGTATGTTCAATTCGCTCTAATGCCCTTGGGAAAGGCATGAATCCATCTCTTCTCTCCCAGCTATGGGCAAAAATAGCGGGTCGGATTGATGACACCTAAGCCGAGGGTTCGTCAAGTCAATTTGTTCCTATTTACCCGTACTCCCACGAGAACAGGATACAAGGTCGGTTTACTGTGGGAATGCAACCAGTCTAGGAGAAGGACACCTCTGATTGGAGTTGAGCATCCTTAAGGCAGTTTGATGCCCAATTCGACGTCCCTCCGTCCAGCCAAGCTGATGCCAGACATCTCACTGCCTTCCTCTGGACTACATCAACGACGCCGAGAGGGGGATTCTGACGACTGGGCATCCCAGGATCTCCATACGATTCGCCCAAGCATACGCCCCCGGAGGTGGGGCTTTCCATTGTCTGTACACAGAACGGGGGCCATTCATTCATTCATTCATTCATTCATTTAAACACTAAATTACAGAAATAATTCATACGGTTATTAACGTCTAATTAATATAATTAATAAAATCCAGTCTTCCCAAAGGCCGTTGACTGAGTAACAATAGAAATAAAATAGGATTGTAAATTCTATTCAATAATAATCACCGCTACCCACAACAGTGGTTTATTGCTGGGTTTAGCTTATTCATGTGTTCTGACATTTATATGTATCTGTAACGAAATACACCCAGATCGTGTTACCGGTAGCCATTAAATGGGGCCAGATTTGTAAATAGGAGGAGCTGTGTTAAACTGCGTACGTGACAAACTGGACAGATATCGTATTACCAGTAACCGTTAAAGGGGCTGAGATTTGAAAATAGAGGGAGTTGAGATCTGAAGCGGTTAGCAACAGGTCGCACAAAGAGGCGTCCCTGCCCGTCATGGGTGAGGGAGGAGGGAGCCGTTTAGAAGCAGTTAAAGTTTAAGATTTGAATCCAGCAGCGACAGGGTCGAAAGAGGAGGAACCCTTTGTTTTCGTAGTAGTAACTCAGAAAAGTGACCAACTCATTTAGAAAACCAAATGCAACAGGATTCCGTACCTCGATGTGACCCACAAACCGGCCCGGAAAAGAAATTATACCGACGGAAATAAAACCCCATATTTCCAATTGAAGAAAATGAATTCTGTCGTCTTTTATCTCCACCCTCGTGGGAGAGTTTTTTCTCCGAAGTTAAGTTCCCTCCACAGACCCGGACCGAGAGTCGTCATCATCATCATCATCATCTGCATTCTCTCTCCCTCTCTCTCTCATCATCTCTTTCTCTCACGGCAACCAGAAGAAACGCAGTTCGGCATTATGCTACCAGCCTATCTATCTATCTATCTATCTATCTATCTATCTATCTATCTATCCGGACTTCGCCCAGCCCCAACAGTTCATAGTAGAAACTTGAAATTTTGAGTAAGGAAAATTACTTTTGTGTTTTTTTCAAAAATCGCCCAAAAGGCGAGAGTTGTAACTCATTCATTGATCACTCCTTTTCCCCACTTTTTAATTGATCACCTCCAACACAGCATATATGGGTGGTGGTGATTCATAATTTCCCTTGGAATGCTAGTTTTTAATTTTATGACTACTTTTTACCTTCATCTTTATATATCAGTTGCTTTTCATTGCAACTTTTGCTCAGACCGATTACCCTCCGGCAGTGAGCAAACACCATTGATAGGAAAATAAAGAATAGGACTTGGGTGGGATTTGAACCCACATCTCTTATGGAGGGAGCACGGTTTACGCCTGCCTGCTCTGCAAATTGAGCTACTAAGACTCAATCAGAAGTCCAATTAACACCCCTTAAACCCATCCTTAATTCCGATCAGCGTTCAATAAATTAAAATGGAGGTAAAAAATGGTCATAAAATTAAAGATTTGTTTTATAATACTTCATCTAATAAAAATAAAATAAAGATTTCTTAAACAGCCTTGAAACGTAACCGAAGCCAGCAAATTGTTCTAAGCTAAACTTGTCACAGGCCTAGAATACAATGACTGTTACTGCATGTGTTATGATATACTACCACGAAAAGGTTATTTCGGGGTCAAACACCTGTGCGGAAATGGAAGTGACCCGGTCATCTTAGCATATGCGTAGGTGTCCAAAAAAAGAGGATGTGGAAACGGGAAACGACACAAGCGTTGGGCGTTCGAAAACCCATAAAGCTCAGAGCGGAGACGAGGGAGCTCACAAGAGACGCAGAAAACCCAAGCAGAGGACAGGGATCCAAACAGGGACCCAAGCAGACCGCCTAGAGCTGGGAACGGTCTCTCGGCACCCTTATCTCTCTCCCACTCTTCATTCTCCGGCCGACAAAGATGTATGCTATGAAATAAAAATATGTCTCATATTTTTACAAACAAATTTCGAGTCTTCTTTCTTTCCTGGACTCAACGGATCTTCACCCCAATATCCAACACATGAAATTATCCTAAAATCTATCTATAATGAAATCTGCAACTTAGATTTATCATAATGAAATCCTTTGTTGCAACTTTAAAAACGCAACTATCACTTAAATTTCCCTAATATATATTTATCGTCGATTATTTATTACACTAGACTTTATATAATTGATTATACTATTGTAGATAATAAGAAATCTCAGTTCAACATGGTTAATCTGAATATAATCGAGACATATATATATTCAAATAGAACACAAAGCTCGAAAATCAATAATATAAAGAAGAATATATTAAATTCTTTATAGAATGTGCCTAACCTTATAGTTTGTGCCTAACCTCTAATGTCTAAAAGTCGTCTTCCTTGTACTTCAGATGTATTTTATTTTCATTGTACTTTAATATATTTGAAATAGGCTTTTTTGACAGCAGTTAATTGCGTCATTATCCCTTTATGGGGTAAGTGATTATATATGATCACCTGAGGACTCGTCAGCCACATG
>VCCN01000071.1:1590793-1607217 GCA_006491835.1 Architeuthis dux
TTAAAGGGGGTAACTTAAATTTGATAGCATGCCGTGTTGGGGTGATTAAACAATCTGAAAAAGGGGTGATCAATGACTAAGTTACTTCACACGCCTTTTGTTGAGCAATGATCACTAAAATGTCTGAACTTTTCTAAAAAAACAAAACGAGCGGACATAAGCCAAGGGTCAATTTAGCATAATTCTACATTGTAAATTTGACCCCCCCCCCCAAAAAAAAAACCCTATTTAGGGGTTTTGATGAAAAAGTTTTTTCTAGACATAATAGGGAGTAAATGTTGAAATTTTCAGCCCTCTAGCACCATTGGTGCGACCTGTATACGTGATACATACATACATAGCCAACCAGCCAGACCAACTCAAAAACTGAAGAAACCTATTTTGACAGTTTTGGTTAATAGTTTCTAACAGGTCTGGTTAGTCACTCAGTAGAAACCGTCACGTTAACAACAAATCTTTGACAGCATGTCGTATTGGGGTTATCAATTAAACAAAATTGGAAATGAGTTACTTCTCTCGCCTTTTGTTGGGCAGTGATCACTAAAAAAGTCTGAATTATCCAAAAAACAAGCGTGAACGCAGCCGGACACAAAGGAGGGACCAATTTAGCATAAACTTACATTGTAAAGAAAATTGTTTTTTCTAGACACAATAAGGAGTAAATGTTCAGCTTTCTAGCTCCATTGGCGCGGCATGATACATACAACCAGCCAGACCAACTCAAAAACTGAAGAAACCATTTGGTGACAGTTTTGGTTGACGGTTTCGAATATCCACCGAATATAATTGAAATTCAGCATTTAACTTGGCATCAAGTGACTGAAAGCAAATTAAGCAGTATTTTTACCCCTGCGAACCTGAATGGGATCGTCAAAACAAATAACGTCTTTCCTCTTTGCAGGGAAACACATTTCATGATTAGTTCTGTAGATTCTGCGATTAATGGCTTTTAATACATGGTTTTGTATAACAACTTCTAATAAGGAAAAGAAGAACAGATTCCGACAGAAAGGGGAGATAATAAATGGGAATTCGAAAAGTTGCCAGATTTGGTTTTGTCATTGTCTCTCCTACTATTGGCTGGCTATTTGTTATATTTCACTGAGTAGACGTTTTCATTTTAACAGCAGACAAACTAAAAACGCTTCATTGCTTTTCCGGGGGGGAAAAGGATATGGAATTGATTGATAATCGACGGTAATTTTCTGAACCGGAATGGACTTTTCGATAAAATAATTTAAGAAAAAAAATGTAACAAAAATAAACGACCATTTAAATCCTCGAGTAACAGTTTTAGATTAAATTCTATCTAATGAGACCATATCCGGTCTTTCATTTTGGCTATCACGAGAGATCTTTTGTTTAATGTTTTTAATTGTATAATTCTAGTACTTTTTAATTCTTTTAAGTAGTTATTTTTCGGTTCATATTTTAGACAAAATGAGGTCATCATTAAAAGTATTGCATCACCTGAGCTCATAATTTATTTCATTTAGTCGGACTTGAATGATATTTATGACAGTTTTTCTATATAATTCCATATTGTTTTCAACGTCTTACTGGACATTTTGTACTGATTGGACAAATATTTTCCAAGTGGAGATTTACCAACCACATGAAAGTGAAGAATACAAAAGAATTTATTTACAGCTTCCACGAAATTTCATTGAAATCCATTGAGAACGTTTGGAGATATCGTACGGACAGATATTACATTTTGGCGATGTCATGTGGTAAGGACATATAACTACGACCTAATGTAGGTAATTGTGAGTGGATCCGCCCCAGAATTTAATCACTTCTTTCACGGCCTACTGCCCACCCTCCCACAGAATTACATGGGAATTCATTGAGAACCTTTGGAGATATCGTGTGGACAGACATGAACGTATACATATGGAGAAAAAACGGAAAAATATATCTCAGAGAAATATTCCTGGATCCGCCCTCAAATTTAGCTACTTCCTGCTTACCCCATTGCCCACCCTTCCACAACATATCCTTGAAATCCATTGAGTACATTCGGAGATATCTTGTGGACAAACGGAAAGATGAAAAGACGGACGCGACCAAATATATATAACTCTCCAACTGTTGTATAGTGCCTTCATCCTCGGGTGGAAAACCGTGAACTTGGACAATCAAAAAGGATGACTCGAAAATCTTGTGTGTAAAAATATAAGACATATTTTTATTTTATAGCATACACTTTGTCGGCCATAGAATGAAGAGTGGGAGAGAGATAAGGAGAACCGTCAGTTTGTCCCCAACTGGGAAAGCGGTCTCGTACCTTCCGTCTCCGCTGATGTCTGTCTCTGCTTCTGTTCGGGTCTCTTGTGAGCTCCCTCGTCTCGGCTCTGTTCTTTATAGTTTTCTCGAACGCCCACGCTTGTGTCGTTTCCGGTTTCCAACTCCTGTTTTGGGACACCTCCATATGCTAAGGTGACCGGGTCACTTCAATTTCCGCATAGGTGTTCGGCCTCGAAAAAACCTTTTCGTGGTAGTATATCATAACACAACTAGGTTATTTTACTTGCTAAATTTAAAGAACGTTTACTAATTCCATCATGAACTAAAACAATTGGTCGAAATGGTTGAAAATAGTTCGCAAGTGTCACTTGAACGTCACAGAAATATTATATTTGCACCAATGAGAATCATATAACAATAAAAGCAAATCAAAGCTCAGGTCTTTCAGATACGGGAACAGTTGTATATTTGAATTATTCAGTGCATTACGAACATTAACCATATCTTACTGGTTAACCATTCAAATCAATGATGGAGGTTCTCTTGAAAAAAGAAAAGTGTACGTTTAGTAATTACTGTTTGATTGATAATCTAAAGAGGTAATTGAAATATATTTTATGCATGTGTTTCAATATTCTCATTATGGTGTTGATATCTTAAAAGTGTCAAATGGGAATAACTTTATACTTTAAGGGACAGATATTATCGCTAGCTCATTAATAACACAAAAGACCGACTGGACCGGGCAGAGCTGTTAATAAGACCAGACCAGATGGGAAATGTAGACCCCATCGCAAACTGCTCATTAAGTATTTTTGTAATCAGCTCTAAATGCATATAATTTATGTATGGGTATATAGATGTACACCTCTGGAGTAGCCCCTCTCAAAACTGTAAACTCGAGCAAAATGGCCCACTGGATCCCTCTCTGCACGGTGTTGGATACCGTTAGTTTGTTGTCACTTGGTTTAATTTTCAAACGCTGATTGTATCCCATGAAAGACAGCTAGTTTTACGATTGAATAATCCTTGATAACTGTAATGAATAAGAGACAAGAGCTTTGTGAAAAGCTTTATTCAACTTACATATGCTTACTCATACATGGAGTCCGCAGTACCTCTCTTTATATAGTAGTTGGATAGTTCTAATAAGGGGAAGTAATCACTCCCGTTTCCTTTGGTAACAAAGGGCGATCTTTCTGATTACTTTATTAGCACAATAACCACCTGGCATAAATAAAATTAACGTTAAAGTATTTCATACTTAAAATAAACAACTATTTGTCACCCTTTGTTATGCTTTGTTTTTTGTGTTTTTTGTTTGTTTTTTTAGTTATATTTATCATGCTTGCGTGTAATTAGTCAAAATATAATTTGAAGAGGATCAAAAAAGCAGAATGAGTTAAAAGAAAATGTTTTCCAAAATGTCACTGTCAAGTTTCTTCAGTTTTTAAGTTGGTCTGGCTGGCAGGCTACGTATGTATCGCGCACACACAATGGAGCGAGATGGCTGACATTTTAAACATTTACTCCTTATTATGTCTAGAATTTGTATTTTTACCCCCTCCCCCAAATAGGTTTTTAGTGGGGGATTCAATTTGCAATGTAAGTTTATGCTAAATTGGTCCCTTAGTTTGTTGTCCGGCAGCATTTCACGCTTGCTCTTTTTTTTAAAAACTGAGACTTTTTAGTGACCACTGCCCAACAGAATGTGATGAAGTAACTTATTCATTGATCAACTTGTTTAATTGATCATTTCCCAAAACAGCAATTTGCTGCCAAAAGACGTTGATCACGTGACGATTTCTATTGAGTCACTAAACAGAGCCCCCCGCCTTCTCTGTGTTTGTCTCTCTCGGTGCATTGAATGATGAATTCTGTGATCATTTATGGCATGAGGCCAGTTGTTTTTGAGTTAGAGATGAAAACAAATGGAGAGCATCAAATGAGTCAGGACAGTTATGTACATTGCACAAAATAAATTAGACTTCGTTTCACAACTTCATCATCATCATCGTCATCATCATCATCAGCAGCAGCAGCAGCAACAGCAGCCTTTTAACGTCCGTCGTTGGACATAGACTTTGCCCAAGATTTGCCATATCTCTTTATCGCGGGCGTCGCGGAGCCAATCCTTTCTGAACTTGCCTAAATCGTCGCGCCATTTTATATTATGCCGGTCATAATTTCGCATATGTTCTCTCGGGGTCCATGTTGTGAGTCTAAACTGCTAAATATTAGATGTCACAAAAACAGCACTGTAATTTGTCGATGTAAGTTGTTTTAATCGGAGCTTTTATGACATGTGCTGTCTTGCCGAGCAAGTCTAAAGAAGTAAGGATGTCATAAAAAAACACCCGATTTGATTTAAACTTTAAAAAATACCATTGTCAATATAGCCGCCCTTATCCTAATTCCTGACCTAACAATCGCATTTTGTATACACTGCACAATCTTTTATATACGCATTTAAACTTATTCTATCTATCTATCCATTTGTAGGGCTTATTTTGCGGAGTTTTTATGACATCCTTACTCCTTTAACGTTGCTCGACAAGATCGCACATGTTATAAAAACTCTGATTTGATTTAAACTTTTAAAAAATACCCTTAACCAAAATGCAATACAGTATTATTTAAATTTTATTTGCCTTAAAATGCATCTAATGTTTATCTACCTTTCGACATATTTATTTTATTTAAGAATTTTTCATTTTCAGCCTGGTATTCATAATAATGAATAAAACAAACAACCTTTTTTCATCTTGATCATCAAGTGTCTGTCAACTTTAATATCGAAACTGATTAACCCTTTCACGCTTCATTAGTTTTACTGATACTATTGTTCGGACTGAGATCCTCATCTTGGTTGTCATTTCCACAACGTTTCGGCCGATGTACCCTCCGGCCTTCTTCAGGTGTCAAGTTTTGTCGGTCACTTACCGGAACTATTGAACTGAACCCTTTATTTGATAAATAAACTCAACTTATTTGATAAATAAAGGGTTTCATTAGTCATTAGTTTTATTCCGAATTATGAGGAGTAGTGCCCGTTTTAAATATTCTGAAACAACATTGAGATGTAAACATTTTTTCGTAAAAGAACTGTAAAAATGCTTCTGTTTTCTTTCCTTTTTGCTCATAATTTTTAAGTTTTAAAAACTTAATTTCGATCTCACTGTTTTAATTTTAAACTTGTCAAAAAAAGGTCCATGCAAAGTTAAAGCTGCGATCTTCCCTAAAAACACATCGCATTTGTTTATCTTGGTAAGACTGCTGACGTTTCAGTGACGTCAACCCGTGTCGAGGCAAAATGTGTCCGTTTCAATTCGGTCAATTTCTGGGTGTTTATTCCCTATTTCATCCTGTTCAACAGACGTCTCACAGATGAAGCTCTATCAATAATAAACGAGAAATTGGAGACACCAAGGAAATGCACCAGCATTCCAATGAAAAAACCTGATGAATATGCTGACATTCTGTAACCAAACGACATATTTCCAATATCAAACAACCATATATAAACAAGAAAGTCTGGCTATGACATCATCGCTTTTACCAATGAAGGCTAACATCTATACGAAATACTTTAAGGGTTTGGCTTTGAGAACAGCATCATTAACGCTACACTCTGGATCGGGTATGTGGATAATCTGACCCTATCAGTAGGGTGTATAAACACCATCAGATCATGTGAATTCCATCAGATTATCAATAGAGTTCCCTATGGGAAAAGACTACGATAACAAACCTGATTACCTGCATGCCTTAGTGACACGCACAGAATGTAGATTTAGGATATTTGCGCGCAGGAAACTAACACACGGGTTTATGTTTAAACATTCTTTTTAGGCTAAGAAAGGAACAGCATCGGGCCAAACTCATGAGTAGTGACCCTAACACTTTACAATATGACTTGACCAATATACACAAAACACTCCCGAAATAATTATCCAACATTACCCATGAAATCCGTGTCGGTGAGAAAACGGTAAAATCCTGCATATACCAATTATAAAGCAACAAAGAAAAGATCCAAATGATTTGCAATCAATATTATATCAGCGTGGCATTCAATAGCAAAAACTACACTATGCGATCTCCTCGCAAGGTTCTGTCTTTCACCGGAGAAAAATATGACCTAAGGGTGCATATACAACATCCACTGCAGTTGTGGTGCGGAGAATACAAAGAAGAGAGAAAACTAGCCACGCTCTAAAAATAAGTCTTGAGGGACATCGGAAAGCCATTATCCGAGGTTAACAACTAAATCGGAGTGAGCAGAATATGTGTGAACGGAAAGGAGACTTAATGCCTTTTCTGGAATGAACTCAAAATAAATAGACACGAAATAACAATGGAAAGCCCGTAAGGTGAAAGAAGTATGAGTTTGTCAAAAACCGGATGCACAGTCACAACCGAGTATAGATTTTAACAGCATAATGGTCAGAAAAATCTAATTTTAGCAGTTGAAGCCTTCCGTATCGGAGTCTAAGGCAAGATTATTTGAAGATCGTCAGCTATATGACTTTGTCTCATTGCTTTGAGAATTCGTTAATGTTGCCTACGGTAGGAGTTATCGAGAAAATAGATGTCATCAATATACGATTAGTACGAGGTCTTAATAATGGATACCATGATTGTGTTGAACTGTTGGATTCTAGTCGAGAAGGAAGGAAAAGTATTAATCGAATTTTAAAGACCGAACTCAACGTACACCTGAAATTGCATTGGACGAAACGATATGTTAAAATAACAAAGCTGAAAACAATAACTCGAAAAATATATGGAATACAAAATAGATTACTATATTGAAATGGTTCTTCGGACGATTGAACTCCTTCTTGTTATTTGTGTGGTAAACACGACGTTTCGGTCGATCCATTCTTCGGCCTTCTTCAGGTGTAAAATCCGAGTGTGATGAGTTAAACAGAAATTATGTTTAAACCCCCTTTAAACATAAGGTAGCCCTTATAGCGCATGGCCCGAGTGTTTCTGTGTCTTTGTCCTGTCGGGTTTAGATTTGTTGAGAAGTGGAAGCCACATCGGGTTGAAATCCGCACTTATAGTTCTGTATTGTTCATCAAGAAATACTAGCTCTCTATATACGTATATTACCTCCATTACCTTTATTTCTGGTTGTGAACTGTGGACATTCTTACCATTCAAATTGTTGTAAGATCATAATCAAATCGTTTGCGTTTGAAGTGATATGCTATCATTATTAAAATAAACTGTTATGGTTTATCATGATTTACCTCTCTTATGATTTAGCTCTATTTCTGGTAGATATAAACCCAGCAAAAAAGGGTTATCATACCAGTCTGCAGATAGGGTTCTTTTGCTGGCTACTGATTTTTAGTTGTCGGTTCGTTGGTAGATTTTGAGATAATTAATAAGTGAATCTATAGGTAAACATATTGTGGCCAATGTCGTTTTTTAGATCACTTTTGGAAGTGGCTGTTTTCTCACTGAGACTGTTCCACAGACTGGTAACTCTGGAGGAGAAGAGGTGTAGATTTTTGTGCTTGAAGCTTCTTGCTATGACCTCGTGTTGCAGTGTTGAGTGATGGGGACAGCATTATCTTTGCTGGACATTTTATCCGGAGACAGTTGAAGTCCAGTGTGTGAATGTTATTAATGAGCCTGTATGTTTCCAGTAAATCTTCCACCATTCGTCGGTAGTGTAGAGTCTTTAGAGTTTTTGCAGTCTCTCAGGATAGGATAGACGACGAAGATGTGGGAGTAGTCTTATTGCACGATGTTGTTTTTTAGGTGTGGGTTCCATATACATGAAACATATTCTAAGTTGGGTCTGACTAGTGCCTTGTATATTATCAGGAATGTATCTGTGTCCATGTGTTTGAAGAAGGTGTGCCGTAAATATCCCAGACTGTTTGTTGGAATGCGATTGCCTCAGGAATAACACGTAGAACGTCCAAGTCCAGCGTGTGAATGTGTCAAAGTTTGTCTGTCCACAAAATACCTCCAAAAGTTTTCATTGAATTCGCTTGTGTCTTTCTGTTTGTCTGTTTGTCTGTCCACACAATATCTCCAAAAGTTCTCAATGAATTCGCTTGTGTCTGTCTGTCCACAAAATACCTCCAACAGTTCTCAATTAATTCGTTTGTGTCTGTCTGTCCACAAAATACCTCCAACAGTTCTCATTTAATTCGCTTGTGTCTGTTTGTCTGTCCACAAAATACCTCCAAAAGTTCTCATTGAATTCGCTAGTGTCTGTTTGTCTGTCCATAATATACCTCCAAAAATCCTCATTGAATTCGCTTGTGTCTGTCTGTCCACAAAATACCTCCAACAGTTCTCAGTGAATTCGTTTGTGTCTGTCTATCTGTCCACAAAATACCTCCAACAGTTCTCAATGAATTTGCTTGTGTCTGTCTGTTTGTCTGTCCACAAAATACCTCCAACAGTTCTCATTTAATTCGCTTGTGTCTGTTTGTCTGTCTACAAAATACCTCCAAATATTCTCATTGAATTCGCTTGTGTCTGTTTGTCTATCCACAAAATACCTCCAAAATCCTCATTGAATTCGCTTGTGTCTTTCTGTTTGTCTGTTTGTCTGTCCACACACCATCTCCAAAAGTTCTCAATGATTTCGCTTGTGTCTGCCTGTCTGTTTGTGTGTTTGTCTGTCCACAAAATACCTCCAAAGGTGCTCATTGAATTTCAATGACATTTTGTGGCAGGATGAACCATAGGGTAAGGAAGAATTGATTGGATTTTGGCGTGGATCCAAGAATCTTTCACAGTTACCTCTCCTGCATCGTAGCCATAATATGAACTGATTTTCATCCTGTTTTTTTAGTGACAATGGCGTCGCCAGAGATATGCGCTCTCTGAGTGCTTTCTAGTGTCCGTTTGTTGTTGTCGCTGGCTCTTTTGCTGTTAATTCATTTTCTTGATTTCGCGTAAAGCTCTTCACCCAGTTTAATTTGTATTTGAGTGGGCATTCCACGAATCAATTATTTCTTGCCAATGATTGGATACATTTTTATTTAATATAAGGTTCTAGGGAGTTTCACGAAGGACGGAGGAATCTCAAGAGCGAAGGGAAAACAAAAAAGAATGATTGGAATTTATTTTATTTCTCTTTCGCTGAGCCAGTGGTTCCCAACCTTTTTGAGTCATTACCCACTTTTGTCAGTAAGATTACTAGTATCCCCCCTTCCATTTATTAAGTTGCAACAAAGAATCATGTCAAATAATAACTTTATTTTACGTATAATTAGACAGCTTCATACTGAGAATTAGTTTAATTTTATAATTGTACAGCTGCTGCTGTGTATTTGTTACTCAAAGAAAACAAGCGAAATTAATTAGAACACATCATTTGAAATTTATAACAAAAAAAAAAGAGAAACTGATATACACATTAATGTGATTTCTGTTCTTGTTTTTTGGCTACGAGTTCTTCGAGTTGTGGGTGTATTCGTGAGAAACATCTTAGATCATTCTCAATTTGCAGCTTATTTTGAGCCTTCGACTTGATAGAGAGTGCAGAAAACCCTATTACATAGAAGATAAAATTATACAGTACTATTATAGATCTCAGAGATTTGCGATGAAATTTAATTTAATTTTTAAATGAAATTTAAAAGATCCATTATTCATTGTTTGTAAAAAGATTAAGAGTGCCATTTATTATAGGTATTCTATTACTTTCTTTACTCATGTCGTATCTACATTATTTCGTGATAAAAGGCTTTAAAAGGAAATATTGTCCTAATTCTTTTTTTAAAATCCAGTACATCTTTTACAGATATACATGTAAACATTGATCTATGACTTAATCTTCAGGTACTTCTACTGTACAACCTCGTCCGCGACCAACAGCAACTGCATCAGTGCCTTTGACATTTAGAGCCTTATTTCCTGGTTTTTGGATGGGTTCTTAGTGTAATCCTAGTAGCTGACCGGGAAACGGGTGATCACTCTGGAAATATTAAAATATCAATAAATACAAAGGCATGATGCAAGTGGAAAAGGCCAAGAAGTCTTCTTCCAGATTTAATTCTTAGGATAAAACAGTAAAAGAATTCTTCTTTTTAAATCTAGCCATTTCTTTGTGTAAGAATTAGCAAAGAAAAAACACTAGAATTGTGATCACTGAACACCCTATTGATATGACCACATCATTTTATTTTGTCATGCATCTAACTTTTATTTTTTGCCCAATAGCCTTATTGTGTAAGAATTTGCAAAGAAAAAACACTAGAATTGTGATCACTGAACACCCTATTGATATGACCACATCATTTTATTTTGTCATGCATCTAACTTTTATTTTTTGCCCAATAGCCTTATTCCCCCCTTGGACTACCTAAATCCCCCCTCTGGGGGTAATTCCTCCCGGTTGGGAACCACTGTTCTAGACAGTTTCACGAAAGACGGAGAAATCTCAAGAACTAAGGAAAAAAACAAAAAACAATGATTGGAATTTCTTTTTTTCTTTTTCATTAAGCAAAAAGTGTTTGGAGAAGCCACACATTAAGGAGAAATGAATGGTTTAATTAGAAAGAAGAAAAAAAAAACCCAGTTCTGCTTAGTCACTCAATAGAAACCGTCATGTATTTTGGCAGCATGTAGTGTTGGGGGTGATCAATTCAAAAAATTGGAAAAATGAGTGATCAGTGAATAAGTTATTTCTCTCGCCTTCTGTTGGGCAGTGATCACAAAAAAGTCTGAATTTTCAGAAAAGAAGCATGAATGCTACTGGAAACAAGCTAGTGATCAATTTAGCATAAACTTACATTGCAAATTGAACACCCCACACTAAAAACCTATTTAGGGGAGGAATTTTCAAAAAAACAAAAGAAACGTTTTTTTCTAGAGGAGTAAATGTTAAAATTTCCAGCCAATGATTGGATACATTTTTATTTGAAAAAGCAGTAAAGCATACAGTAAAAAATATACAGTTAATAAAATGAAAGCCATAAATTTAATAAAACTACAGTACAGTGAATTGGAAATGTCTAAAATACGGTTCGACTAACCGGTTTATGGTGCGGCCTGTACGCATGATACATACATACATAGCCAACCAGCCAGATCAACTTGAAAACTGAAAGAAACCTATGTTGACAGTTTTGGTGACAGTTCTGGTTGACAGTTTCTAATATTGGAAATGAGGTTTAGAAGAGTTGGTAGGGGGCAGCAGAAAGTAAAAGAAATACAAGGAAAGAGATTGCGAAAAGAATTAAAGAACACATGCCTTGCCATTAAGATATTTGCTGCAGCTTGTCCGTGTGTGTTTGGCACAAACACAAGACGGAAGACTTTCGAGGTTTTCATGCTTTTAGTCATTTCGTTTTCAGATGACCGTCAATTTCATTAAGCTGGCAACACTACACGCTGATCATGTAACTAATGCCTTTTAGGTCGTGGGTATTCTGGATCAAATTGAAATTCAAAATGAAAACATTCTTTGAATTTCTCCTCTAAAAAACAAGGTTTAAAAATGCGGCCAGTCAGTGTGTGATGAGAATTTCGTAATTAGACAAAGAGAATATAATTTTGTATTTTAGCAAGACGGAGAGAAGACTGAGTTCGAAACCAATCCATCCATGTCTCTGCTTGTATTTTATTTGGAAGGAAATACGTTCGTTATTTTTTTAATTTCTGGAGAAATTAGACTGTGCAACTTTTTTTTAAATTACCTTTTTTTGTTCCTGGTTAATAAGTGTTATTTTCTGGTGGTTATGTTCAAAAAGTATAGAAAATGGCTATTATTCCCTTCAAACTTTGTTTTTCAGATCAGAACATTGATATTTCGTAATTTACCTATTTTGCTTGAGACAGCTTAGGAAGCTAGTTGAATGCTGCAAACTCCTTATCTAGAGCTGAGACAAATTGTTTCATAAGATCTGATTTTATGTGCAGTGGTGGTACCAACACCCCTCGGGGGTCAGCCAGTGGCTCCCACGTGTCGTTGTCCATTGTAGTATAATCGTCTTGGTGATGGTAGCAGTTCAAATCAGGGCATACTGGTTTTCTTCCTCCTACTCACTCCTCCGCGGGTGAGGAGCCAATCTTCTAGCTGTTGACCCCTTCGCTCTGTGTTCCCCAACTGACTAACCGACTTCCGATTTAAAATCACCGCGCATTAAAAAATCTCGGCGGAGCTGATTGGTCGAACGCATTCTTTTTGTTCTGACCTCCGTGTAATCCGGTCAACCGTTTGACCCAAATCCTGGTTCGGAATCTGTCACCTTCCAGGCGAGCGCACTAATAATACTATCCACCCAAACCCCAGTCTTCTGTACCCCCGTTCGCTTTCAGCAAGCGAACACATGAACACACGAACACACGACTCGTGTGTATTTCATTACACCATTCCCACATAGATTCTGGGAGGCTCTGACCAGACCTGACTTTGGTGGTGCGCGAAGGTGTCCCTGCTGTGCCAAAGACAAAGATTGCATGGACACTTGGTGAAACTGCCTTGGGAACCTATCAAGAATGCCGTCGTTTTGAAGTCTCTGATAACCTCCCAACCGTACTCATCATACTTCAAGGCGTCCAGCAAGGCCTTGACACTGTTGTCTTGACCCCCGATAGGCATGCCGAAATATGCCTTGCACATATTAGCAAATGCAACCGCGGACTACTGTCTGAAGCAAAGCTCAAAGCCGGTGTCTTCATCGGACCACAGATAAAGAAGATCCTGGAGTGCAAGGAATTCCCCAAGAAGCTCACTAGGAAGGAGAAAGCAGCTTAGTACAGCTTTTTCACAGTAGTGGAACTGATTCAGACTATGATGACGAACTACAGTAAAAATGTGCTGAGGGCTGCCCCTCAAAGTCCATATCATTGACACTCATTTTGATAAATTCAAGAAGAACACGGGGCGTATTCGGAGAACCAGTATTTCGATCAATAAAAATTGTTTTTCATGAATGACAAATATATTTGTTGGATTTTTAATCATTCAGTCTATTTACAATATTCCTTCATGGATTTTTGATCTGTAGCATGTTTTTTTTACAATTCTGAAATTATTGTTCAATAACGATTGGCATAACAAAACGTGCAGAAAACGAGAATAACTCTGAGTATGGACACATTTGTTTGAAGTTTAAATAAAATGAAATAACAACATTGATTTGAAACGACGACTCTATACGAATCTTTAAATCACACAGAACTGATATCAAAACGAGATTTTCAAGTAACGTTTGTATTTTTCTCTCTCTAATCTTTTGTATTTATTTTGTAATTTGACGTTATTTTTGATAAACCACACATCATCAACTAATGTTATTTATCTGAACAGAAATTTATATTTCCATAATGTTGCAATGACTGGGTTCTTAGAATTAAGGTATAATGAAGCATGCAACGAAACAAGAAAGGCATAAAATTAATTTACCGAACGAAAGATACGCGTTTTTTTTTACTCCCCGTTTGAATATGAAAGGTTAATAGACAGATTTTATATTCGAAATATTTGTTTTCTTTATAAACGCCCGAATCGTGAAAAGAATACAAATTTTAAGTAATGTAGCAAATTAGATTTTCAAATCAAAATTGCCATAACACGTTTGAGGTCAGAAATTAGCAATCAACACTTTTATAAATGAAATATTAGTTATTAAGTTAAGGCTAATAATTATAATTTATTCAGTTTCAAATATTGATATTATGTAAATTTGTATTAAGTGTATTCTAATTGACCAGGTCAGGGTCGCCGGGACCACGGGGGCAGCTGCTCCCCTGCCTTCTTGTCACGGGTTCAGCGGGAGCAGCTGTGTGCCCTCTATAAAACAAGGAAAGTGTAAGACATACTGAACCAAATATTTATTTCTAATCACCAACTGCAAAAATATTTTAACTATACAATCTTCTCTGAATTATTTAAGTGACAAATGTCTTGCTTATTAAGCTTAACATAGGCGTGTTGGAACTCTTTGGTTAAGGGGGTCAGGGGGTCAGGGGGCTTGATTTGCCCGAAATCTTACATTGTTTTGCCCAAATTCTGGGGGACGGGCAGTTGCCCCCTTGTCCCCTTGGATCGCACGCCTATGATGTCTAAATAGCAGTTTTTGCATTCATTGCTTTAAACAGAAATACAAGTCTTGCTTAATGAATGAGAGATTTTAGTGGTTGTCTCAGTGTTGACAAGTATGGTTTGTTATTTATAGCGACAAGAGTTCTCTTCTCTTCATAGGTAGACAAATCCCCCCCCCAAAAAAAACCCCAACTTTATTACTTAAATCTTTAGAGTAGCAAACATCTGTGTCTCAAATTTATTTCCTCTCACGTTTTGAAACAAACAAGATGTCATCAATTTCTTCAACTGAAAACCACTAACTGGACGAGGGCTTGGTGGGCCATAGAATACGACAAAATGTTCTTGCAAGAACCCGATAGAAAAGTCACGTGTTCCGTTGTAGACAGTGTTGCAAAATTAACCATTTTCCGGCTAGATCTGGCTGATTCATTTTCCAATTTAGCCAATAAAAATCTACGATAGCCGAAAATCTGGCCAATAAAATAAAATTAGTAAGTTTAATAAAAGTAAACATTTCATTCTCATTAATAATTTGTTCTGGAGTTAATTTATTTAATAAGTGGACTTTGGATTTTTTAGCTGGAAATAAAATGTTTAGCTGGTAATATTTAGCTGCAAATAAAAACATTAGCCGATTTTAGCCATTTTTTAGCCATCACAATAAAAATATATGTCATAAAATGCCCTTTCTGAAAAGCTGCCACAAATTGCATCCAGCACCCCTGGACCAGGTAGTATGTGTTTTTCACATCGCCAACCTGTGATGGGTGCGGTAATTTGTCTCTTCGAAAGAAAATGATAAAATTTGACCAGACTTTTTTTTAAAAGAAATCTTCGATTTAAAAAAAATATGACGATCAAAGCATTAGAAATAGATTCCATAAACATTTCATGAAAGATACATACAAAAAGGTTGTTTTGATATCTAAAATATTTTTCGGGGTGCCCTATAAAGGGTTAAGGTAAGACTACACACCCCTTAAAATGCTTATATTTTTGTATGTTCGTCCTTCTTAAATAAAGACGTTCTTCTTCTTCTTCTTCTTCTTCTTCTTCTTCTTCTTCTTCTTCTTCTTCTTCTTCTTCTTCTTCTTCATAATAGCGGTAACGAGTATCGAGGAGTGGTCAGCCATTAAAGTAGTCCCCATTACATGGAAAGTCACTGCACCCGCTCCTCATTTTCATTTGTTCACAAATGCTAATAACACTTACTTTCACTTTCACTTTCACTTTCAGTCAGTGAATCGTGCTCATCCATATTCGCATTGTGTTCAAGATCAATATCAAAATTACTCTCAATAGCATTAACAATCACTCATCATCAAGGGCTGAGTAGCAAAATTTGTCCTAATGAAGTCATCCTGATCTATTCTGTAATACACTCTGACTAATCACTTTCTCACTCAGCTGTGGCCAACTGCAACCAATCCCAAGGGCTTCTCACTTGGATGATTGCATGAGAAAAAAAACATTGGTTAGATTGTAGAAACTGATTACAATATGTGTTTTATAGATAATTAATACAAAAAGAGGTTTTCTCAAAATATATCGAACATGTTAGTATGTGCAAATATAAAACAGAAAATGCATTAGCTTATGCGTTTTCAGGTGTTTAAAATATAACAAAAACAGGTATGGTTAGTCACTCAATAGAAACCGTCAAGTGACCAACGTCTTTTGGCAGCAGACCGTTTTGGGGGTGATCAATTAAAAAATTGGAAAAAGTGGTGAGCAAGGAATATGTTACTTCTCTCGCCTTTTGTTGGGCGGTAATCACTAAAAAGTCTGAATTTTCAAAAAACAAGGGACCAATTTAGCATAAACTTACATTGCAAATTGAAACCCCCACACACAAAACCTATTTGGGGTGGAATTTTCAAAAAACAAAAAAATGTTTTTTCTAGACATAATAAGGAGTAAATGTTTAAATCTTCAGCTCCATTGGTGTGGTCTGTACGCGTGATACATACATAGCCAGCCAGCTAGACCAGCTTAAAAACTGAATAAACCTATGTTGATAGCTTTTGTAAGAGTTGAAGGTTTCTAATATAATTTTAATTTAATTTGAATATATAAAGAGTGTGGTTCCAAAACGCGATTAAAAAGAAAAATGTTTTTAATTAAATTAAAAATCAAATTCTGG
>VCCN01000071.1:1826310-1846479 GCA_006491835.1 Architeuthis dux
CCTATTCTTATTTCTTCTAGTGGAGTTAGTTTTAATTAATGCAGTCTGTCTTCATATGAGAGATTTTTAAATTCATGGACCATTTTCGTTGTTTTTCTTTGTATATCTAAATCATAGAAGTCAAATACTGTGTTTAATAAATATACGCTGGATCTCGTTTTAATTGTTTCAGTGAAGGCTGTATCATGCCATTTGATAATTTCAATAATATGCCATTAATAATGATACTAAAAATATATATAATATTATTCTGCTTGTTCCTACTTGCGTTCTAATGTCACGCTTTCAGTAATAACATAAAGTGGTAGTTAGGTAGTTTAATAAAAGAAGCGAGAGAGAGAAAGAGAGAGGGGGTAGTTTAATAAAACGGTAGGGAGAGAAGAGTTAGAAAAGAAAGTTAGGTAGTTTAATAAAACGTGTAGGAAGAGAAGAGTTAGAAAAGAAAGTTAGAAAAAAAGGGTAGGGTGAGAAAAAGAAGAAAAGAAAGTTAGGTACTTCAATAAGAGGGAAGGGGAGGGAGGAGAGAACAGAAAGTTAGGTAGTTTACTGAGGCGCTAGGAAGATTTTCGCACGTGAAAGTAATCCACGTTTATTATAAATTTAGATTTTTTTTTAAATGGACTGGCAACGATGATTGGAAGGGATAAGGGAGAGAATTAGAAGATACAAGCAAAGGGGGAAGAGAAGAACATAGGCATGAGATAATAGATAACCTTAGCTGTCAACACCCGTTGGATTTCCACGGGTTCAACTAGTCATGATTATATGACGTCTAAGTCAAATGAGTATTTGTCGTTAAGCTACACAATACTCTCTCTCCTCTCAATTCCTTGCACTTGTTGGGAATCTGCCTCAAAGCATAAATAAAAAAAAGAATTATCGGTAAATAACTCTCTTTCTAAAGAAGGCAAACACAACGAGTTCAAATGCTCCATCATTTATCACTGTCATCGTTATTGGTCAGCGCAACGTGTCGAAACACAATTACTCACAGTCAGCAAACCGCTTGCAATCTATACGCTTTCCCGAAACTAAATTCCGTGTGCAAGCAGTTTTTAATTAATTGAGAAATCGTTTTCGGTAAGATTTCTAGAGCGAAAGGTCTCGATGAAAAATTCTTCAAAAAATTTGACATGGCAAACAATTGGAAAACTAGGAATAACGTCTTGTTAGTCACTCAATAGAAACCGTTGTGACCAACGTCTTTTGGCAGCATGGGGGTGATCAATTAAACAATTGGAAAAAAGGGGTGATCGATGAATACATTACTTTGGGCAGTGATCATTAAAAAGAGTCTGAATTTTCCAAAGTCATTCAACTAGTCATTCAATAGAAACCGTTGTGACCAACGTCTTTTGGCATCATGGGGGTGATCAATGAATGAATTACTTATTTTGTTGGGCAGTGATCACTAAAATGTCTTAATTTTCAAAAAAAAATAAGGTGACTGCAACCGGTCACAAACTAAGGGATCAATTTATCATAAACTTATATTGAAAATTGAATCCCCACTAAAAACCTATTTGGGGGGAATTTAAAAATTTTTTTTTTATAGACATAAGGAGTAAATGTTTAGATTTTCAACCCTCTAGCTCCATTGTACGCTCGACGCATATATACATAGACAGTCAGCTTAAAAACTGAAGAAAACTATGTTGGCAGTTTTGGTGACAGTTTTGGTTGACGGTTTCTGAAAATATTTCAAGCGAGATTTTCTGACTTAGCCCACTCAATCATAACCTTACCAGATTATATCAGCAAGTCATTATTATTATCAATATCGTCTAAAAATCTTGCTAATAGGATGTTTAGTCTTGCAACACGTTTGATGAATGAGAGTAATTGCACGTTTAATTATATTTTGATTTTTTTTCTTCTATGGAGTTAGCATGCAAATGTTGAGTCAGAGTTTGGACTAAAGTTGGAGACATGTTTGCAAATATCTATCCATCAACTGAGAGAGAGAGAGAGAGAGAGAGAGAGAGAGAGAGAGAGAGGGGGGGATATATATATAGAGAGGCGGGAACTAGGTATACGGTAAGGCGTCTGTCAAGATCCCGGGTTCGATTCCCGGTATGATCGAAGAGGGTGGAAAACACTTCATTAAGACTGGATTTCCCTGTGCACTCAGCAGCTAATTGAGTACACTCCATGCTGTGTGATTATGGGTGGAGATATCCCTTCGGTGGACCTGCATCCTGACAAGTGGGTGCTCATAAAAACCTGTAAGAATAAAGTCCTTGAGACTTGTAAGGGTCACTGAGCTGACGCCTGCAACAGAAACCGGAACTTCATCACCGGACTCCATAGTCCACTGGGAGTTGTCTCTTAAGAGACGGAAGGGGAGCCTTTTATACGGTAAGGCTTGGTTTTCAGAACTAGGTATACGGTGAGTCTTGGTTTTGGGAACTAGACATACGGTATGGCGTGGTTTTGGGAACTAGGTATACGGTAATTTCTCCATTCGTAGACATTGAACATACAAAGAAAATGGAAATTGAGAAGTTTGTATACGCCGTACCCCTGCGGACCCCCGTTTCCATGACTGGTGTGTGTGTGTGTGTGTGTGTGTGTAGATTTGAAATAGTGAGAGATAAACCTGCTTCTTATTTGGAGTGAAACAAAAAGGAAAATTGAGTTATTGTCATTTTGACTTTTTCACTGATTTTATCAGTTTCTTTTGTTGTTAATCAAGATGATTGCAAAAAAGATTTAATTGTCTAATCTGAAACCATTTTTTCATATTTATTACAATTGCTTTAACATATATTGCACGGTTTCTATAGTTTTGCGAAGGGTCATTAACATTCAAATAGTTTTTCTCCATCTTCTTGAATGTAGTTTCCGCTACTCAACAAACCCAAACCCGACAAGGCAAGAACAAAGAAACACCCGAATCCTATGTTATAAGGGTTACCTCCTTTGAAATTAAACTTCTGTTTACCCCCGTCACATTCGGATATTACACCTGAAGAAGGCCGAATAATGGATCGGCCGAAACGTTGCGTTAACAGCACAAACAACAAGAAGAAATCCAATCGCCCGAACTATTTGAATATTCCATGTTATTCGTCATAAAACAACTCTTCGTCTTCAGTATATTAGTATTTTATTTCAAACTCTACGTATGGATATAAAATCGACAAAAACGCTCAACATCGTTTTCAAAAAATAGTTTTTGATATATTCAAAACAGTTCTTTCTCTCGTCTTTTGTTGGATCACTAAAAAGTCTAAATTTTCAACAAAACAAAACAAGCATGGATGCAGGCATAATAAGGAGTAAATGTTGAAATGTTCAGCCCTCTAGCTCCATTCTTGCATCATGTACGCGTGATACATACAGAATCAACCAGACAGACCAGCTTAAAAACTGAAGAAACGGTTGACAGTTTTGGTTGACTGTTTTTTGTAATAATATTGAGTGAGAAAAAGTATGTAGTTTCAAAAATAGTGTCTTCTCTCTTAAAGGTTACATAATTCTAAAGGAGAAAGAAAACTGATCTTGTTGGTTTATTTAGGGCGGCAGTTATGTTTAACAAAAATGTGTTTATCAAAAAGTCACAGGACGGGAACCACTGCCGTATGTGGTCTTACAGTTTTTAAACTTTGCAACGCTTGCAATATAGGTTATTCCATTTTCGACAATGCAGGTTATTTAATAAATTTTGAAAAAATAAAATTTCACCAGATGGAGAAAAAAAAAGGATTTGTAAGCACGAGTCAATTAAAGCGGCTTTCAATATAAACAGACGACAACTCATTGACTCCGGTTGTCAATATAAGCAGACGACAACTTTGACTCCGAATAAATGATGCTTAACAAAGGCCTTGGTTTCACAATCACCAATCAGCGAATACCTTATTTGGATTTCATAGTATAGCTTCATCGAAGGAAGTGACCTCAAAACTGCCAAAACATCAAGCAGATGAATTAAGATGGAGTGTGGGATGGGTTTGGGAGAATTTAACACCACCCTAACTGAATAACTAAAAATGGGCTCTCAGATCTCTATGTAGAGATCTAAATATCATCATAGTTCCGGCAGACAAATGAAATGCTACGCCCATACTGATCAATAAAGTGTACGAAAACAAATGGCCAACAAAATAGAATATAGCAGTTATAAAAAGATAGAAATCTCACCTTGTCTACAGAGATGAACATTTCTTAGATCCTAAGGAAAAACAAATATCACTTTATATAACCATTTTTACGACACACTTCCAGCGCTTTAAACTGCTTCAACATTTTTCGTCATATACTTGGCCATTTTTTGTTTTGACAGAATGGAAAAGAACTAAATTAGCTTAAACATTTCAGCCATTTTTTGGCCATTCTTTTGTTTTGGCAGAGCGAAAAAGCACTAAATTAGCTAAATCCGCCATTTTCTTTTTACCATTTTTAGTATCTTTTTGGTGTGTTTTGGCCACAAAAGCATTAATTTTAAAAAAAATAACTAGCGCTTTTTTACCAACACTGAGCAACATACTCGCTACACCCGGACTTAATGGCTTCCCCACCCCCCTACTCGCTGTAACCTGACGACAGGCCTGTCACCAAGGCTTGGTTACTACACCACCGCAAACTATTAAGAACCGTAGTTAACTACTTTGGCTCAGCATGTTACCTCTTCTTGTCTGATGATATTAAACCACTTTCCGGCAAGACATCATTGAATGTGAGGAACTTGGCCCATTTCGGGAACTCATTAGAGAGACATCCATCTAGTCTTCACTTATGGTAAGCTGTGATGTGGTCAACCTCTTTAACAGAGTACCAACGGAGGGAGCCTTGTTTGTTCTACGGGAGAAAATGGACAAGTCAGTAAATCAGATCAATGCGGATTTCAACGCAGCGTGGCTTCGTTGCTCAACAGAACTACTGTATGGTATACTTTGCCTAGCAATGAAAGGAATCAACCTCTATTGCACGGTTTAGTTAACATGGAATTATCAATATTACAAACGTTGTTGCAATTAGGAACCAATGTCAACCATCATTAATTTTTTACTAGTATTTCATGCATCTCAATTTTAAGTTGCTGTTTACTAATGACTTCCCACTGACGGTCTGAGTAATTGCACTGCAAAGCAACTGAAATTAAGATGAAAGAAATACTAATCAAAAATTAATAATGGTTGACAATGCTTCATCTATAATATTACCACTAATTATACTACTGGTGTACGTGAAAAGGGTAACATCAAATATGGCGCCAAAAACGAGGAAAATAAAGAGTAAATCTATGTGGTTAAATGTTATCTTCTGCAATCGTTAGCTCTGGTAGTTCAAAAGGAACAGCAGTTGTCGTACATAGACATGATTCTCAATGTAACAGGGATATGAGTTCGAGTCCCGCCTAGAATTTATCCTTTATTCCCAATTCACACTGTGTACTAATGGTCATAGTCTGACGGTTTGACTATTTGCAATGAAAAGCAACTAAAAATTAAGATGAAAGAAATAATAGTAAAAACATTGATAATTGTTGCTGTGAATGTTTTGAATTTTCTGTTTTATTGTATTCTCTTCTCTTTTTCTATACGGATACGCCTGAAGAAGTCGTAGAATAGATTGGCTGAAACGTTGTGGGAACAAAGTAATTTAAAAAACAAGCTGTTTCTTTAACCTTGTATGAACATTGTTTCATTTTTTTTATTCGCTTTGGCCCGCATAAACATATTTCCTAAGAATGTTGCCGACCCCTAATCTAAAGAATTAGGAAAACAAAAGAGAGCTGCCGTGACCTCTGGACAACAGGAGTTGGCTTGTGCTATTTTTAGAAGCACTTGCTGCTTGTCTTGACAGTTGACCTTGGTGTCAACCTCAGGGTCTCGAGTTTGCCACGCTTTTAGGTAATACTCTTCAGTCAGCGTCAACTTGTGAACGAAGCTGATCGCACCTATTTCGGCGTCTCCTAAATCAAGCATACCTAAAGATCAACTGAATCTTCTAAATGCTAACCACACTCTATTCTATTTTTCCTCCCAATCTTCTCAATTACTAACCTGTACTAAAAGCTACTAACTAATGCTAATACTTAAGAAAAAAGAGATGAACTGAAAGAACGGACTGATCACCTTGTGTTTCTACATAGAAAAAAGGTAGGTTGTCTTTTATACATCTTGTTTGACTTTGTGACTTCCTTTGAAGCCCAAGTCATCACAAGAGCGATGTTAAAGTATGTTGGAGTAAGGCATGACCTGGAACTACACTACTATTAAAAACCACAATATTATGTGTAGAGGGGAGAGAAGAAAATAAAGAAAAAAGCGAATGCAGAAAGAAAAAAGAAGTTGGATAGAAATATATGTGGCATTTGGTTGAGTATTAAAACATTACACGTATACTATTACAAGTTTACTTTAGATGGGATTTAATAACATTTATTTCAATTTTCTGGTAAGTATGTAAAAGAAATATTAATTTATAACAGGTCTGGTTAATCGCTCAATAGAAACCGTCACGTGGCGAACGTCCTTTGGCAGCATGTAGTGTTGGGGGCGATCAATTGAAAATTGGAAAAAGGTGTGATCAATGAATAAGTTTAATGATTTAATTGTCTAATCTGAAACCATTTCTTTCATATTTATTACAATTGCTTTAACATATATTCCATATCACTTGTCATAAAGCAAATCTTGTCTTCAGTATATTAGTATATTTCAAAGTCTACATATGGATATAAAATCGACACTCAACATCGTTTTAACAAAAATAGCTTTTGATATATTCAAAAAGGTTCTTTCTCTCGTCTTTTGTTGGGTCACTAAAAAGTCTAAATTTTCAACAACAAAGAACAAGCATGGATGCAGACATAATAAGGAGTAAATGTTGAAATGTTCAGCCCTCTAGCTCCATTCTTGCAGCCTATACATAACCAACTAGACAGACCAGCTTAAAAACTGAAGAAACTGTTGACAGTTTTGGTTGACTGTTTCTGACTTGTAATAATATTGAGTGAAAAAAAAACGTATGTAGTTTCAGGGTGAGTGGTTTCCACGCAAGTATCCATAGAAGGAAGGAGAAAGTGGGTCAGAATTACATCGACATGATTAAAACTACATAGGCCAAGTAACCTTTTTTTTCACACTTATTTCTTTGATTTTCGTTCTGTCTCCTTGATTTTCTGGGGTTTTTTTTTGTATAAATTTTATTCGAAATGTAATTCGTACCAGATTCATTCTGTGGCGTGAACTTTTTAGAGACCGATCCTTTCGTAATATAAAGCATATGAATCAGGGGCGTAACCAGGTTCTAACGTTAGGGGGTGGAGCGAGCAAAAACAGGCGCTTAGACACGTACCAACTTATTTTAGATTCTTTTAATCAAGTTTGATTAGTTTTTACCTTCATCTTAATTTCAGCTGTTTAATAATAATAATATGGAACAGACCCACAATGCAGGATCTGCGGAAAGTACGAGCAAACGGTCGAGCACATCGTCTCAGGCTGCCCGGAACTGGCAAAGACCGAGTACACCCACAGGCACAACAAGGCAGCGGCATCCTACACTGGAAGATCCTTTAGGAAATACAGAATCAAGACACCTGAAAGATGGTATGTGCACCAACCTAACACTGTCACTGAGAACGACGAAGTCACCATCCTCTGGGACATGCCCGTCCAAACTGACAGAGAAATAAGAGCAAATAGACCTGACATCGTTTTCAAGGACAGAAATGAAAAGAGGTGCATGCTCATCGACGTAGCAATACCATCTGACAGAAACACTTCCGTGAAGGTGACTGAGAAAATGTCAAAATACAAGGACCTGGAAATTGAGATCAACCGGATGTGGGGCATGAAAACCACCATAACACCGGTGGTCATCGGAGCTCTAGGACTTGTGAAGAAGAGAACGGAAAGATTCACCAACCGTATCCCAGGTAACATCAACATCCATGTAGTCCAAAACTGTCAACATAGGTTTCTTCAGTTTTCAAGTTGGTTTGTCTGTCTGACTGACTGGCTATATATGTATCACGCACCAATAGAGCTAGAGGGCTGAAATTTCAACATTTACTCCTTATTATGTTTATTTTTTGTTTTTTTTGAAAATTCTCCCCTTAATTAGGTTTTGAATGTGGTGAAGGGGTTTCAATTTACAATGTAATGTTATGCTAAATTGATCCCTTAGTTTGTGTCCGCTTGTTTTTTTGAAAATTCAGACTTTTTTTAATGATCACTGCCCCCCAAAAAGGCGAGTGAAATAACTTATTATTTGATCACCCCTTTTCCCATTTTCTTAATTGATCACCCCCCAGCACGGCATGCTGCCAAAAGACGTTGGTCACGTGACGGTTTCTACTGAGTGACTAACCAGACCTGTTTTTATTTTATATTTAAGATCACAACACAAGAAAGATGCAGTCATAAAATAAGTATATAATTGTTATTTTCTATAGTTTTGAGAAGGGTCATTAACATTCAAATAGTTCTGTAGTTTTGAGAAGGATCATTAACATTCAAATAGTTCTGTAGTTTGGAGAAGGATCATTAACATTCAAATAGTTCTATAGTTTTGAAAAGGGTCACTAACATTCAAATAGTTCTTCGGACGATTGAACCCCTTCCTGTTGTTTGTGTTGTTAACACGACATTCTTCGGCCTTCTTCAGGTGTAATATCCGAATGTGATGGGGGTAAACAGAAGTTCTTTTTTTAAATTTCAAAGAAACCCGAAGAATGTATCGGCCGAAACGTCGTGTTAACGACACAAATAACAAGAATAACAATTTGAATATATCATTTCGTTATTTTCATTTTAAAATCAAAGCACAATAAAAGAAACTGAGATTCGACTTTTTTCACACAAGGAAACTAAAGAGTTAAAAGAAAAGGCGCCACTCCTCGGAATTAGCCCCGGGGGTGCGACCACTCCCCTGCTCCGCTCTAGCTACGCCACTGATATGAATATGTGATCTGAAACTAGAATATAGTTTCAAAAGATATTTCCCCGACACAGTGGGCGCTAATGGAAGTCGTTTGATAATCAACTTTGGCTGTGGAGATAAAGTTATATTTTTAACGCTGATGAATAAATTTGTAACCTAGAGTTTTTATTTTTATTTTAGAGTTTTCTAATATTATCTCTTGAAATTTCTCTAATAATATCTCTTGAGATTTCTCTAATAATATCTCTTGAAATTTCTCTAATAATATCTTTTGAAATTTCTCTAATAATATCTTTTGAGATTTCTCTAATAATATCTCTTGAAATTTCTCTAATAATATCTTTTGAGATTTCTCTAATAATATCTCTTGAAATTTCTCTAATATTATATCTTGAAATTTCTCTAATAATATCTCTTGAAATTTCTCTAATAATATCTCTTGAAATTTCTCTAATAATATCTCTTATTAATAGTTTTCCTCAGCTACAAAATCGTATTTTCTGCCAACTGTTCTGCCAATGTCTATCAAGGACATTGTATAACAGGTCACTCAATAGAAACTGTCACACAACCAACGTCTTTTGGTAGCATGTCGTGTTGGGGCTAGACGTCCGGCTTTTAAGCACTCTGTCCTCCGCCCTGTCGCACCGGATGTTAATTTGTCCTCCTTTTTGGGGTCAGACTGAAAAAGAAATTCAAATTACCTCAGATATACTTAGAACAGTGGGAAGTGAAAGCCATAACACAGTGGGAGGTGAAAGCCAACGGCAACTACCTATAATAAATATACGTTAACGGTTGCTAACTGTTAATGTATTTTTTTTACATGTTGTTGCCGTTGTCAACACTGCTGATGAGCCGCTATGTAGAGTCGCGTTGTCAACAAGTGGGAGATGGTCAGTCAGTTTGCCGAAGGCCGATTTCGTTCCGAAAACCTTTTTATGAAGATTTACAAAAATTACTACAAAATCGCATTTATATATTGAAGTGATATTTGACAAATCAACAATTCTTGAACGCGCGAATCCTGCATACATACATACATAACCAGCCAGACCAACTTAAAAACTGAAGAAACCTATGTTGACAGTTTTAGTTGACGGTTTCTGATATTACAAAATATGATAGAAAAATTTAGATTTTAAGATTATTGACTATGGAACTCTTCTTTTTGTTTTACTCAGGCCATATTGGCTATTGTTACCTTTCCCGTTTCAAAATGGCCGCCGTGTTACAAAGGAATGAACGTTTTGCTTTTTTAGTACATTGTTGTTGATTTCTATCTTTCGAATAATAATTTCCTAAAAAATATGTTGGGCACAGGGGCAGGTTGAATCACTTGCTTTAATTTTTGTTTTCCACTACTTGATGACGCCACTTGATGACATTAACCTGTCATTTGAGCAGATGAAAATTCGGCCATTTTTCTACTAAGTTTGAGTCATATGTGTTGTAAGCACAAACAGTCTTGCATGAAAAACGTTTTTCTTTCACCTTGGTAAGTAACTTTTTCACTTTGACAAACGAGTGCCTAGTTCATGCTGTATTGTGCTGTTGATCATAGCGTAGTATATGTTTATGAGAAATGGCAATAAACAGTATATATACTACATTTCAAGCAGCTTCTGTCAGAACTTTTTTCTTGGAATAGAATGTAAAGAAAATCATCTGTTTGGTGTTGATTGGTACATTTTAAGCTGGGCTACTTAGTACGATGTAATTGTATGCAATTGAGGCAGAGGAAAAAAAAGCCTGCAAAATAACAAAACAAACTTCAAACAAGTCATTGGTGTCGTCATTCTTTTCTTATTGTTCTTTTTTCCACCTTCCACCTTATTACAATGCATCATTGAGGTCCATTCACATATGATTCCCCTTGTGGTCATTGTATTCCTAAAATCTTACTTTTTACTCAAATATACTCTTCTATCTGGTTTAAAATTGTAAATTACTCAATTATAACAATATATTAATCGCCTCTGTAACTACTAGCAATAGAATTAACTTTCCCAATCAAATTGTATTAATTATCTCCACTGGTGGCGTAGATTTATACACATTTTCCCCGAATTTCACAGAAGATTACAGCCATCTAAGTGAAACATTTACCTAGCCCCGGTCTCCCTTATATTTGGGTAGACATTTCAGTTTGATTTCATTATTTCAGGATCTTCTATTCATGATGGCTTATTTCATTGTAAAGGTGACCCAACACTGAACAATGTTTGCTTTGCTACATTTAATAAATCCTCTTGTAATCCTTCGGGTTCATTCGTAGGAAACTTCGAACAATTAACAAGTCAAAAATGAAGATGGCGACATAAGCTAGAACTCTACAAATGCTAGAGGACGGTTATTATAAATGATTATAAATGACCCGAAATGAATTCACTTTAAAAGAATTGGTTAAAATATAATCATTAAAAGTTTCAGATCCTCCGCTATTCTTATTATTCTGGCAATTAAACACTCGATATTTTTCTTATTTTTTCAGGGTTTATTTGAAAGAAATTTCACTTTGGATTTTTTAAAAGCGTTGTTGCCAGTAATGGAGTTATGTTTTTGTAGCTTTGTACTTAAAAAAAGGAAGCATTGTCATCAAAAATACGCGTTCATTTTGGCCATCTCTGTTATTAACCTTGATATTTTGTCAGAAATGAATTAACATTATTATTCTTATTAATCACCGCTACCCACAACACTGGTTTATTCCTGGGTTTAGGTTATTCATGTGTTCTGACATTTATATGTATCTATGAAATCAAATGATGGATAATTTTATATCCGACAGAATATGATAATTATAATGACATTTATTAGTTGAGAGCCTGTATTTGCCTGTCGATTTACGATTTAGACCGCTCGTTTAGCAGTCGCTCACACCGGCGCCGGACAAGTATAGGCTCTCAACTAATAAATGTCATTATTATTATCATATGTATCTATGTATATATCTATGTATCCGGACATCGCCCAACCCTAACCGTTCATAGCAGAAATTTGAAACTTTGCACACACACTCCCCCTCAATGAGTAGGGAAAATGTTTATTTTTGTTTTTTGGAAAATTACCCTCCAAAATAGGTTTTTAGTGAGGGGTTCAATATGCAATGTAAGTTTATACTAAACTGACCACTAGTTTGTGCCCGCTTGTTATTTGAAAATTCAGACCTTTATTTTTAGTGATCACAGTCCCCAAATAGGTGAAAGAAATAGCTTATTCATTGATCACTCCTTTTTCCAACTTTTTAAATGTATCACCCCCAACACAACTACGACTTTCCCAAACACTGAAGGCTTCTTGCAGATACGGTACTGGTACTTTTTCTCGGTGGACCTGCGATAATCGGAGATGGAGGTTAGCAGTGCAAACCTTGCAGTTACCTATTTTCGAGAAATGATCTTTTCGTATCGAATTGATTAGAAAAGGCCAGAAAACAAAATCAGGAGCGCTGGCTCTGCTTATCCCCCCCCCCCAGAGTATAATGTCTATATCCAGGGGTCCCGTTCCCCTAGTCTACACCTCCCCATTTCTCTGGATAGAGGTGTATGGCCAAGACATTCCCTGATGCATGTGGCGCGCTAAAAAGGAGGGCTGGGGGAAACTAGAAAACTGTTGTCTCTATCCACATGTACCCGAGCGGGGTCCTGCATTAAACCCCGACCGTGTCTCGAATTTGCCCTAGTGAATGTATTTTGCTTGTAAGAAAAGAAAACTGTTAGAGAGGAAGGAGAAAAAAAACGCAAACAATTCATAGAAGTAACAGGTTTGGTTAGTCACTCAATAGAAACCATCACAAACGTCTTTTGGAAGCAAGCCGTGTTGGGGGTGATCAATTAAAAAATTGGAAAAAAGAGGTGATCAATGAATAAGTTACGTCTTTCGCCTTTTGTTGGGCTGTAATCACTAAAAAAAAGTTCGACTTTAAAAAAAAGTGATCTATTTAGCATAAACTTACATTGCAAATTGAACCCCCACTAAAAATCTATTCGGGGTGAGGGGGCATGAAAAGAAAAACGTTTTTTCTAAACATCATAAGGAGTAAATATTTAAATTTTCAGCCCTCTAGCTCCATTGGTGCGGCCTGTACGCGTGATACATACATAGTCAGCCAGACCAACTTAAAAACTGATTTTATTCGTTTCTTTTGTTAATCAATATGATTATAAAAAGGATTTAATTGTCTAATCTGAAACCATTTTGTTCATATTTATTTAATTGTATTTTCTATAGTTTTGAGAAGGGTCATTAACATTCAAATGGTTCTTCGGACGATTGAACTCCTTCTTGTTGTTTGTGTTGTTAATACGACGTTTCGGCCGATCCATTCTTCAGGTTTAAAATTCGAGTGTGATGGGGGTAAACAGAAGTTTGTTTTCTCCGGATTTTACACCTGAAGAAGGCCGAAGAATGGATCGGCCGAAACGTCATGTTAACAACACAAACAACAAGAAGGAGTTCAATCGTCCGAAGAACTATTTGAATTATTACAATTGCCCTAACATATATTCCATGTTCATTTTTTATTTATCATATTCCAACTAAAGAATACATGATCATTAATGTTTTTCTCTGGCACGATAAATAACAAAACATATTTTTACCATTCAAATGATTCTTCGGAGGATTGAACTCCTTGTTGTTTGTGTTGTAAACACGACGTTTCGGCCGATCCATTCTTGAATATTAATGACCATGAAATCCCAATGTTTGCTTTTCCTCAAACAAGGACTATTTTTCTCTCTCCGGAATTTTACCTCAACGACCAAAGGACTATTTTCTGTCACCGGAGTATTTCTTGTTTACGGTTGATAGAACTTCCATATTGCCCACAAAATCTTGTTTGTTTGTCTTGTTTGTTACTCTTGTGTTTATCCAGTATGAAACATTTATTTTGATATCGTCCTTTTAAAGCGTTTTTCGCGTCTCGGTGCATGTTTTTGCTGTTGACCTTAACCACTCGTATACCACGACTAGACGCATTACGCTTCTAAGAATAGTGCGCCGTGACAATGACCCTTCTCAAAACTATAGAAAATAGTCCATGTTATTTGTCATAAAACAACTCTTGTCTTCAATATATTATTATTTTATTTCAAACTCTCTATAGTGACAGTTTTGTTTGGCGGTTTCCAACTATGTACGTATACAAATGTTTATATGTGTGTTATCTCGAAGGTTTTCTTACAGAATGATACTCATCAAATAGATTAATTTTTAATAGGTTTTCGACTCATGAAACAATACTTAAGAATCATTTATACTGTGCAACATTTAAATCTGCTGATCGTGACTCATATATTGATAAAGACGAGTCCATATTTGGATAATGCAAGAAAGCTATCATTTTTCTATATTTAAATGTAAGCTAAATGAATTCTGTATGTCTATCCTTACGAAACCTATTTCTGCCCCCCCCCCATCTCTTTATTTCTCTCAATTCCTCTCAATCACTCTAATTACACGTACATCTGGTATCTGCTTTTCCATTTTAGATGCAGAACAAAACACTGTTCTTACGTGAAAAGTCCGTTGTGAGTAACCCTCAACCAAAACTGTCACCAATACTGTCAACATAGGTTTCTTCAGCTTTCAAGTTTGTCCGGCTGGCTGGCTATGCATGTATGTATGTGTCACGCGTACAAATCGCACCAATGGAGCTACACACACTGAATAATTTGGCTATGTTGCTACAAATACTGAATAATTTGGCTATGTTGCTACACACACTGAATAATTTGGCTATGTTGCTACAAATACTGAATAATTTGGCTATGTTGCTACAAATACTGAATAATTTGGCTATGTTGCTACACATACTGAATAATTTGGCTATGTTGCTACAAATACTGAATAATTTGGCTATGTTGCTACAAATATTGAATAATTTGTTTCATTCCTACACACACTGAATAATTTCAGTGAATTTGCAATGTAAAGTATTTTGCTTCATGTTTAATAAATATTCCAGTTCATCGTTTCAATCATTCTCTTTTATTGGGGGTTCAATTTGCAATGTAAGTTTCTGCTTAATTGGTCCCTTAATTCACGATTGTTTTTGTTTTTTTGTTGAAAATTCCAACTTTTTTTTAGTGATCACTGCCCAACAAAAAGCGGGAGAAGTATTATGTCTAGAAAAACGTCTTTTTGTTTTTGTTGTTTTTGGGGGAAGGGGGGGCAATTTATAATGTAAGTTTAAGCTAAATTAATACCTTAGTTTGTGTCCGGCAGCATTTACGCTTGTTTTTTTTTTGTTTTTTTTTAATTCAGACTTTTTTTAGTGATCACTGCCCAACAAAAGGTGAGATAAATAAACTTATTCATTGGTCACCCCATTTTCAAATTTTTTAATTGATCACACGTTTTTTTTCAAATTTTTTAATTGATCACCCCCAACACGACTTGCTGCCAAAAGACATTAGTCGGTGACGGTTTCTATTGGGTGACTAACCAGACCTGGTTATTTTGTATTTGTTTGTTTTTGACTTCCCCTCATTTTGGGTTCTTCAGATAGACCCAGCTGAGGCCCGTTGTTCTCATAATGTAACGGTCGATGATAACATTATCATGAAAGGCATTAGTATAAGTGGCCGAGATCAAGGTTTGGCAGCGTATTCTTTGGTAGATAAGACGAAACACTGCTGATTCCGTGTAAATGGAGGAGGCTTTTTGCCATAAGTGCTGATAGGAAAAAAGTTGGGATATGTGGAGTAAGAATGGCGAAGGGAGGAACAGAAAGTAAAATACCCACGTAGATGTAGGACAATGGCTCAGAAAGTTGATGGTTGCAAAGAGATATCTTATAACGAACTAATTGGGGGCGTTAAAGCCGAAAGTTCGTTATATCCGAGGGTTGCCGATCGTTCGGCAAATGAGAGTAAATCAATCGTTATTATTATTAGTGGATGAAGTATTGTAACACACCACTTTTTATTAAATTTGATTAGCAGAAGCTGGTTTATACTTATAAACTCATTCCCTACAACCGACTCTCTGCGTCATATTTATGTTGTTTTACATATGAGACCTAGTAGTCTTTTTTACCAATCAATCTTTATTATTATTGGATTAAGTATTGTAACACACCACTTTTTATTAAATTGACTACTCTTTAGCATCATACTATTTTTAGTTGTTTTTTTATAAAACTTATTAATGATATGGCAACGAATAACAGCACAATCATAAATAAAGAAAACGCCTTCAGTGAGAACCGAACTCACGCTCTCATTGCCAGAGGGAGACTGGTTTACGCCTAGCTGCTTTTACCAATCGGCCACGAAGACTTCATTGATTAGTAGCAGCTGATTTACACTTATAAACTTGCTCCCTACAACCGACTCTCTGCGCCATATTTATGTTGTTTTACATATTAAACCTAGTAGTCTTTTTTATAAATCAATCTTTATTATTATTGGATGAAGTATTGTAACACACCACTTTTATTAAATTTGACTAGTTTTTTACCGTCATCCTAATTTTAGTTGTTTTTATACAACCTATTAATTCGGGCCACTAAAAAAATAAGAGTAAGTTCAGTAGTTCACCGCATTTAATAAAATGTAGCATATACATATGTTTTTAATTTTATTTTTTGTAAATTTTTGATTGAACGGAAAGTAAGTATCCAGTTTAGCATTATAGTTACATTGTAAATAGAAACCCCTCTAAAAACATTTTTAAAACTTTTTTTTTTCGTTAAATCCCCCAAAGGTATTTCGAGATATAATAGAAATACGCGTGTGAATTTGATGAGGATAAGTCACAAAGCGCACACACACACACACACACACACACACACACACACACACACACGAACGAGAAGAAAAAATAAGCACAGTGGAAAGCATACCTGGCAAGTCTCACACATTTTGATACGTTCTCACGGTCTCACGCATTAATGGAAAATTCTCACACATTTTATGAAAAGTGTAAAATTCTCACGCATTTTATGAAAGATGAGAAATCTTTATAAAAAGTTAATTTTTTATAAGAGTGTGAACCTTTTGGTTAGTGATTAACAATTGTTGGTTGTTTATTTGTATGTATTCAGTATATTTTTACAGAACTTAGAAACTCAAATTATTTTGACAGATCACATACAGAACTTTTGAAACACGTTTTAAGTTGGGCGTGCCCCCCCCCCCTTTTCCGGACGGGTACGATTCTCACTCATTTTCAACATTCTGCGTGTACTAACCATTACACCATCCGAGCGGACTGACAACAAGCGAGAGAAGTAACTTAACTTAATTGGTAACTTAATTGGAAAAAGGGGGTGATCAATTAATAAGTTACTTCACTCGCCTTTTGTTAGGCAGTCATTAAAAAAAGTCTGAATTTTCAACAACAACAAAAACAAGCGTGACACAAACTAAGGGATCAATTTAGCATAAACTTATATTGAAAATTGAACCCTCACTAAAAAAAAAAACTATTTATGGGGGAAATTTTTAAAAAAAGATTAAAACATTTTTGTCTAGACATAATAAGGAGTATATGTTTAAATTTCCAACCCTCTAGCTCCATTGGCGCTGCCTCTACACGCGACACATACATACATAGCCAGCCAGCCAAACCGGCTTAAAAACTCAAGAAACCTTGCCAGTTTTGATTGACGATTTCTAATAATAATAATAATCTATACAAATATGATTTGTGGCTAAAACATGATCCCTAAATGAATATATAGAGGCCTTGACTGCTCGTACTTAATATTAATAGTCCACATTCACCAAAAACATTTAACAAAAATATTGCCAATATTTTAGCCATAATACGAACTCATGTGACCTCTCTTGTTGAGTCAGTGTGCAGAATATACACTACAATATAAGAAGATATTGCTTGTCATGCTGTATAAACATCTGGACAGTCATGTTCGAGAATAACTGACACCAATCTAGCTTGTCTGTCTCTATAAGCAGACACATCCATCTTGCTGGGGTGGGAGGGTGAAGAAATACCCATAATAACAACACCCATTGACATGACCTTTTCTACTGACGGTAGGGCCGGGTTCTCCCTCCCCACTTCCTTGGCAATATCTTTCCATCAAGGAATTCATCAAGTTTGCAACTCTCCAGTAGGCAAGGTGAAAGCAAGGAAACACGTTCAATTGATATCTGAAAGTTCATATTGCTATCTTAAATGTAGAATGAATTTATTGTAACACTCCACTGAGATTTAGAGGCCATGTAAAGGCCAATAGAACTTTCAGCATTTTCCTGTTTCCTACTCAGCTAACAAATATATCCTATACATGTGTATATGTATGTGTAGATATACTTGAAAATGCTACATACATAGCTTCACGTTTTCGGCTGTAGTTCTTTAGGATCAATAGGTACAAACTGATAACATACATTGTTGGAAAGCTGGTGGAATTTCCTTTCTAACGGTATGTATATATGTATATGCCTCCCTCGAGAATTAATTCCACAATCCATAGACTTTGGACTGTGTACTTGAAGTTTTCTCGTAAAAAAACTCAACACCTAGCTTCACGTTTCGGGCTGTAATTTGTTAAGCCCAACAGATACAGTTTGACAAGAAACGCTGAGGAGATTCTCTTTCTAACGATGTATATATGTGTATACCTCGATCGAGAATTAATTCCACGATCCATGTACTTTGGACTGTGTACTTGACGTTTTCTCGTAAAGTGCACAACACCTAGCTTAACGTTTCGGGCTGTAACTTCTTAATCCCAACAGATACAATTTGACAAGATACACGGTTGAAACGCTGAGCAAATTCTCTTTCTAACGATGTATATGTGTCTATATACCGCCCTCGAGAATTAATTCCACAATCCATAGACTTTTGACTGTGTACTTGAAGTTTTCTCGTAAAATGCTCAACACCTAGCTTCACGCTGTACCCAAATGAATCAAGTCTATTGATATACACCTATACATACGTGTGTCTGTATATATGTATGCATGTATATAAACACACACACGTGCATACGTACATAGGCATGCGCGTCCACTGCCACTTTTCCAGAGGATATATTCGGAATATATCTTAGTAGCAACTAGCAAACCTGTTACTAGCGAAGAATAATACCATTTTTTTTATATGAGTACATTAAGTTGGGGTTACATAAAACAATTGTACTGCACCATTACTCTTTACTGACTATAAGGTTCCAACTTTCAAACCCCCTCATCCTAGGTGAGAAGGCTTGGTCCAGGGAGAGGGGCAATGTCACTTTTGCAACCCCCTCCCCAGCAGATGCCCATGTACATAGGGGATTATTTACACATGCACTTGTTTATTAATGAATACGAAGAACACATTTGCACCAAAAAGTATGCGTATGAGGGTGGACCAATAAGTATGTAACCCGACACAGTTATTAGCTGAATTTTGATCTGAAATCTTAACTGTGTAATCTTCAAGCTATGTGATTAATGGAGAAGTGTTGGGTTAAGTGCTTGCCGCTCGTGACATGCAAATTTAAACAGATTTCAATGTGTCACAACTTCTGAACCTTTTGTTCAATCAAGCTGAAATAGTTGATTTGTTTCTAGAAAAGGTGTCACCTGGTGAGATTTCAAGGGTTATAATGTTTTAATTTATTGATACTCATATACTCGGTTGGAATTCTTCTGAAAAAGATTCTCTGAAATGTGTGGCAGTTTAGCCAAGTTAAATTTTTAGAATTGACAGATGATAGATTGAACTATAATTCAGCAAAATGTTAACCCTTTTTTCAACAGACTACGTTACTTTTCATGCATTCATAAAACACATAAAACTTTGGGTTTTTACTGTAATGGTCCTATGTTTTGATCATCAGAAAAGTATTTAATGCTTATAAACTCTATGTTTCAATCTTTTACACAAGGAAATGCATCAACTGAATATAATCCAGTGGAATTTTTTATTTTAACACCCTTAGTTCAGTTTCTACAGCCGGCCAAACATTTAGCAACTCCCCCTAAAAAGGCATTTCCCCCCATTTTGAAGGACCCATAACTCCTATATCACATAGAATATAGCTAAAATGAATCCAGAAATGGCTTAGTAGGGTAAAATCTACAGGGGTACAAAATTTCAGCTATATATCTTCTGAAATAGCATAGTTATGAAGTGCCAAATTTGGCAAATCATGCTTGCGCCTTGCGACATATACATTTAAGCAAATCTCAATTTGCCATAACTTCTGATCTGCTCGTTCAATCAAGCTGAAATTTTCAGAGTTTAACTTTCTCTAGAAAGGGTATCACCTACAGAAATTTCATCAAAATCCCAGATGGTGCC
>VCCN01000071.1:2054367-2064429 GCA_006491835.1 Architeuthis dux
CGGATATTATCAGTTATTATTTATGACCAAACTCTTCAGCATCGAAACTGTTGCCAAAAATATTTTTCGTAGGGATGTACTCATTTTTGGACGGTAACATATTCGTATTTTTTTAGTTTCAAAGCTGTAGAATTTAGTCATAAATAATAAGTGATAATACCTGATAATAAAAATACGAATATGCTGCCGTCCAAAAATGAGTACACCCTACGAAGAAATGTCATAAATAATCCCTGATAATATCCGTTTTGACCAACTAGAAAGAATACAATCCTGCTACGTTTGGTTTATAAGGAAATTAGGGGTGTACTCATTTATGGGCGATGCTGTATATATACTTTCGTATACATATACATAGAACGGATATACAAGTGGCCCATAAATAAGTACGCCCCTGCCAGTTTTTTTTATAGAAAGTTCATTTTCTTCTAAACCAAACATTTTATTATTTCTAATGGAACATTACACAATCAACACGGATATTATCAGGTATTATTTATGACCAAACTTTTGATTTTAAATAAACCTTTGTCGTAGGGGGGAACTCATTTTTGGACGGGAACATATTCATATTTTTGGCAACAAAGTTTCAATACTGTAGAGTTTGGTCATAAATAATACCTGGTGATATCCGTTTTGATTGTGTAATGTTCCACTAGAAATAATAACATTCCTGTTAAGTTTGGTTTGGAAGAAAATTAACTTTCTATAAAATAGTGATAGGGTGTACTCATTTATGGGCGATACTGTATATAATACAAATAATTTATACATCGTAATATTATATGGTTATTAATTTTGACGGAGAAAAACAGAGAAACAACAAACTATAGTTTGTAATGATAATTCCTAAATCCTTTTTAAAGCCTTAGAGTTTGAGTCGAATAAAAGAAAGGACTGTATTTTCTTTACCATTTACTACGAATGTCAAAGATCTGACGATTTTTAAAAAAAATGTTATTTACATTTGGTAGTGAAATAGAAGCGCCTGTTGTTTATCAAAATATGTCAACAGAATGTTAAAATGAGATGAAAAAAAATAATAATAAAGAAGAAACTAAAACATTCTCTACTTTTGCATTTCTAGAAAATGAAGCGATAAAAATTACTGATCAGCAAAACATACGCATATCTTGCTAACGAACTAGTTATAAACTACTAGAAACTATTTCTTTGGCAAGCAGACGATAGCGATAAGAAGATGAAAGCTGAAACATTGAAGTCGAAAAAATAAAAGTTTGAGTGAAACTTGCCCTCAGCAACAAACAATCAAGAGCCATGCTGATTGTTATGACTTCATTGTGTATAGTTTTCACATTTTCTTCGACACCAAACAAAAGAAAATAGTAGGAGCGCCAGATTTCTGAGAGTTTCGAGTTTTTGTATTCATTTTTCTTGAGAAGAGACAGCAGAGAAGAATTTTGGCATCGCTTGGAGCGGCGCGTTGCAAATTCTTGCGTAAAGGGGTTGTAAAGATACGGCACTTGGTAACGGAAATATAGAGTTACATTGCATATGTCTGTGTCCCCATGTGTTCCCACAATCCTCAGGCACGGAGTATGGGGCATAGCTTATAGGGGGAAACTGTTTGTAAAGCTATGTGTGTTCGGAATATCACATGACTTGAAGGAGAAGACTGACGGTAGATCAGTAGCAGGCAAGCAAGAAAATAAGTGGAGGACACTAGTTTTGACTATCTCAGAGTAGCTCCAAAAATGCGAAATAAACAAAAAGAATGAAAGCAAAAATCTAGAGTAAGTGAATAAACAAGACTGGCTGCTGCAGGGTCAAACTCCACTCCTACTTCTATTCCGACCGAAGATGATTCCCGCAACTTTTGTATTGTCATCATCATCATTAGCCGTTATAAGTCCACTGCTGGACAAAGGTCTTTCCCATCTCCTTCCATGACGACCTAGATTGTGCTAAACTCTGCCACGTCTTACTGGCAAACTTTTCTATCTCGTCACTCCATCTTGTGCCTGGTCTTTTCCTACTTCTTTTACTGTCCCATGGGCACCAATCGGTTAGTCTTTCCCTCCATATATTGTCATCTCTTCTTGCTAGGTGGCCAGCCCATCTCCATTTTTGCTGCTTAATTATTTTATGATATATTTCACTCTAGTCCTCCCTCTGATCCAAGTTGATCTTTTTCTATCTCTTAGAGTTATTCCTAGCATTGCTCTTTCCATGGCTCTCTGTGCTATTCTGAGTTGGTTTTCAGCTCGTTTTGTTAATTTCCATGTTTCGCATTCGTCATTGCTGGTATTATACAACCATTGTATACTTTACGCTTTAAGCACATCGGAAAGGAGCTTTTCAGAAAGTCTCTCATTGATATGTAAGACTTGTCAGTTTGACTCAGTCGATAAGAGAGCCACCTAACGATTCCTTGGTCGTGATTTCAACGATAGCGAAATGTTAATTTTATAAATCTACTCATCTATTAGAATGAAATAAGCCCTTGCGGTTTTGTAACATACATTTGCATAGATATGTAAGAATTGTCAGTTTGGCTCAGTCGGTAAGAGAGCCGCCTACCAAAATCAGTTGATCGTGATTTTAAATCAAATGTTAATTTTATATATCGGTTTGGTTTAACATGAAGGGACAGACAGTGAGGAGATTACTCTCCTAATTTAGGTGAGGATTGTTGTTGTTTGTGTTGTTACGATAGAAAAAAAAAGTCAACCCCAGCCTCCGACTTGAACTTCAGTTTGACAATAGAAGAATCCAAGCCAAATAAGCCAGAAAACATGCAAATCCCGTGTCTAACTTTCATCTTCGTATGATTTCTACATCATAGAGTGAAGTGCAGAATGCTAAAAACATTTCAAATGGGCACCAAGACGAAACCTCCGAGGCACAGAAGTTCAATTTAAAAGAAAAACTAAAGTAAAATCTATGTTTGCCTTTGCTATTCATACATACACGAGCGCCACGAGTACTTAGCGGGACTGTTCTAGAAATAAATATAACTAATACAAAGTGTCATCTATGTGAGCAAATAAATACCGTATATTTTTTAATATAAGTCGACCGTGAGTATAAGACGAGTTCGGAATTGAGTATAAGACGAGTTCGGAATTGACCATAACATTTCAGAAAATCAACACTCAAATATAAGCCGTGTCCGTTATTTTGCCATAACGTCGTCGTGAGAGACACCCCTTTCTTATGAATACACCGTTTATGGCACGTGGTCAGCTCTCAATGAAACATGGATTTCTTTCATCTTCGATATATCGATCGTTGTTTTCAGATCGTAAAAGGGAAATTATCATCAGTGATGACGAGTCTACCTGAAAAAATGATTTTAAATGGATATTAAACAATACGTACCGTACACTACCTACATAACATTTCATACAAAACCATGGTAATCGAGTTAAAACAACGGGCATTATCGCTCGCTAATATGCATTGTGTCTATCGACGCTGTATTCATAGAGGCTTTAAAAGTATTGGCCATCTTTGACTGACCTGAGTATAAGTCGAACTGCTGATTTGGGGTCATTTCTTTAGTAAAAAAACTCGTTTTATATTCAAGAATATACGGTACTTTTTGCATTCAATGGATTCGTGTCTGTAAACGTTTGAGACTTGCTTCTTGGTCTCAAATATGAATATCAAATCTTCATCAACAAACTCTCCTATGGCATGCTGAAATTTTCATAATAGTTGGCTGTCAATCTCTCATACGATCGTTGGACAAGGACGCAACTTGACTCTTTAGAAGAATCACCTGTGGCTAATAATGAAAATGTCCAGTCTCTAGCAATAACCCTGACTAAAGTATCATACAGACAGTCCTCGATTAACGTCGTTTCATTTAACGTCGTTTCATTTAACGTCGTTTCATTTAACGTCGTTTCGTTACAACGTCGTTTCGTTACAACGTCGTTTAAGAAATCGCTCATATTTTCACAAAAGAGTTACTTCCCTTATTTTTAGGGAAATCTTTAATTTTTGAGAATAATTAAATTTTATTATTATTTCTAATGGAACATTACACAATCCAAACAGATATTATCAGGTATTATTTATGACCAAACTCTACAACATTGAAACTCTGTTGCCAAAAATATGAATATGTTGCCGACCAAAGATGAGCACAATACTACGAAAAAATACTTTTGGCAACAGTTTCAATGCTGTAGAGTTTGGTCATAAATAATCCCTGATAATATCCGTTTTGATGGTGTAAAGTTCCACTAGAAATAATAAAATATTGCTATGTTTGGTGTAGAAGACAATTAACTTTCTATTAAAAAGTGGTAGGGGTTTATATAATGTATATAATTCAATTAACAACATCCAAAATTTACCTGTTAATTTATTTTCTATCCTAAATTTGTCTAAGTTATTCTTAAAATTATTCATACATGTACTATTTATTACATAAGTTTGTAAACTATTCCAGTATTTCAAAAAAGTTTAGAAGACAATTAACTTTCTATTAAAAAGCGGTAGGGGTATACTTATTTATGGGCGATACTGTACATACATAGCCAGCCAGCCAGAACCACTTAAAAACTGAAGATACCTATGTTACATTTTCCTTTTAGGGTAAATAAAAGGAAAATGTAAATTTTCTGTACACTCGATGTTAAGAAAACTTATAACCAATTTCTATATTAGAAACTGTCAATCAAAAGTGTCATCAAAACTCTGAAAGTTGAAAATGAGAATTGCTTTTCTGAACATGATATCCTTGTTTTGTCTACTGGGGAATATAATTTCGTGGCGACGAAAGGGAAAGATTAATAAATGGTCTAAAACCACCAGAAATTAAACGCTCTCCGAAATTAAAGTTAAGAAAATGACTGGAATATTACTCGCAATTTGAAATATGCTTGCTTTAACTAATCTTCTCAAAGTTGTCCACATTGTTGACACATTTTAATTTATATGCTTACTTTGCTAGAAAAATAAGCAAGCGAACAAACTTAGTCAAAACAAAATGAGATTTTCACCACCATCATCATTATCACCATCCCATCATCATCATTTTTATTTATTCATTTATTAGCAATGAAAACCTTGAAACAAATGTTATGGAATCTCTCTTTATGAATTAAACTCTCCTTAGATTCTGTTATTATTTATCAGAAGCCGTCTACCCAATATTGTTCGATGTTTTCGCTAAAAATCATTCATTTAAACAAGGGGTCTGTAAAATTAGTTTCCAGACATGTGAATAGCTAATATAATAGCTAATAGAATAACATGTCTAATAGCTAAAATTAAAGTATACCAAAAAAGTTTAGATGTTGTTCTATCAGTTTGATAAGGAATACAAATGTATTATTTAATCCCAATTGTTGTCATAACTACACAAAACAGTTTTATTAACCTAGTTTAGTCATTATTTTCGTTTTAATCAACACTTGATACTTTTGTTGTTACAAACAATTTAGAAATCTGACTGTTCTTCGAAATATATAAAACATACCTTAATTTGCTGACATAACTAACGCAGATAAATCGCAATACTGATCCATCGACGCTGGTCAAATTGTGTGACTTTAAATAAATTTTCTTTATTTTGAAATAATATATAGAATTTATCCTTATTTTTCATTATTTTAACGAATTCTATATCTTTGTGTTTTATTGTAATAACAAGATTTTACTTACAGTGTTTCGTTATCAAACCGCTTTAAATCACTCATGTAAAGTGTTTTAATGCTACAAGCATAGGAAAATCTTTATTAAAGTCAATCCATTTGGATAGTCGAAGTCTAAGTTAACAAGGAAGAATATTATCGCTATCTGAATAATTTCACAGTGATATGGCATAGAATGTTGTCCATAACCTGTGAAGGACATCTCATATCAAACTATTGAAACAAGTGATGCGTTGAACACTAAAAAGTGCCATGGACAGGGTGATGGCCAGTGGGATGGCCAGTGGGAATTTGGAGCTGGTAAAAATGATCCATTGTAAAGAAAAGTCTCAATGAAGCGGTTGATAAATCAATACGTAACATTATTATGTAGATATAGCAGGTATATTTTATAATTAATTAGGAATGTAAACCTCTAGGTTCTTGGATCCTAGAATTGAGATGTAACTTGCTGTTTAATGAGCAATAAACGCAGACGACAAACAACTAATGATATCTTATTATCAAGAAAGATATTCATATGAAAGCAAATGAAAATATGCCATGCCAACTTTATTTCCACTCAGACACAGCTTGATACGCAAGTTTTAGCATTTTTATCTGAAGTGGCCCCTGCTATCATTAAACGCACGACACTTAACAAAATATTATATTCACCTTAAGCCTCTCAAAGAGATCACTAGAAATCTTCCGAAGAATCAGTTATATATCTCAAACGCAACTTGAAGATACTCATACGACGAATGTAGAGTAGTAATAAAACAAGCCTTTTAGATTATTCAAGGATGCCTTTTAAGAAAAACTCTGATGTCATTATCTTTGTAGCGAAACAATCTGTCTATTGCGATACATAAAACAGAAGATAAAACTAATGATGTTTTTCTCTATAATGGGCGTTCACTTTCATCCAAATCCCAAACCCGGATATGTTCTTTTGTGGCAGAACCCCTTCTTGGGCCCTCTTCACTCTTATTGTATCAAATCCAAAGAATGACGACCCTAAAAATTACCCAATATTCTTGCGCTCTGTTAATATGTTATTATCACACTTTGTCTGCACTTGACATACTTATTGTTTTTCTTTTGGGATCTATCTAAAATATAACTATCAGCCGACACATAAGTTGAAATCAGGTTGGAGTTTAATTATAAAACATTCCTAAAAAAGTATTTGTGTAAAACGAAAATGCAATGAGCATAGATTCACAGATACAGTTATTTAAAATGAGTGAATGGTGGAGTGAATAGGATCATGCAACATTGTACATTAAGCTTATTTTAACACTCTTCAAAGTATATTGTTCAACAATGAAGTAAATATAAGACTAGCATTCCAAGGGAAATTATGAATCACCGCCACCCATATATGCTGTGTTGGGGATGATCAATTAAAATGTTGGGCTGCGATCATTAAAAAAAAAATGTCTGAATTTTCAAAAGACAAGCGGGTACAAACAGTGACCAATTTAGCATGAGCTTACATTGAAAATTGCACCCCGACTAAAATTCTATTTTGGAGGGGAATTTAAAAAGAAAACGTTTCCCCATCTCATTGAGGGGAGAGTGTGTACAAAATTTCAAGTTTCTACTATGAACAATTAGGACTGGGAGAAGTCCGGCTACATAGATAGATGAAATTGAACACCCGTCTAAAAACCTATTGGGGGGTGTTTAAAAAAACAAAAAAAAGCATCTTCCCTACTCATTGGGGTGATCAATTAAAAGATTGGAAAAAGGGGTGATCAATGAATAAGTTACTTCTCTCGCCTTTTGTTGGGCTGTGATCACAAAAAAGACTGAATTTTCAACAAAAAAAAACTAGTGACCAATTTAGCATAAACGTACATTGCATATTGAACCACCCTCTAAAGACTTATTTATATGGGGAATTTTCAAAAAAACAAAATAAAACATGTTCCCTACTCATTTAGGGGAGAATGTGTGCAAATTCTTAAGTTTCTACTATGAACGGTTAGGGCTGGGCAAAGTCCGGATACACAGATAGATACATAGATACATATAAATGTCAGAACACATGAATAAACAGTAATAAACCAGTGTTGTGGGTAGCGGTGATTAATAATTACTTAATACATTTAGTACTTACATAATAATAATATTTTATCGGTAAAATACTAGTTTATACTATGAGACGCCTTATTTTACCATTTGTAAATAACTTTTATGACTATTTTTATAATTTATTGCATATTTCTTACATTTTGTACATTGACTAATTATGAACTTTTGAATGTTTGTAATAGAAAGAGAAAAAAACAAAAAAAATATTCTAAAAATTCAAAAATTGAATTTATTAAATATTAAGTCTCCATTTTCTTAAATAGTGACCAATTAGTGACTATGCAGGGCTGGGTGAAGTCCGGATACATAGCTAGATACATATAAATGTCAGAACACATGAATAACCTAAACCCAGCAATAAACCAGTATTGTGGGTAGCAGTGATTAATAATAATTCAAAGTATCTTTTTCAAACTGAATATAGAATTATTCATTTGTCTCTAATGGAGAAAAAAAGAATCTCTAAAGTTTAAATCAATTAAGTCTTTATACAAAAATGAAGTATATTTGTATGTATTAAAATGGGAATTGCCTTCACTGGCGTCATTTAATGTTTGATTGCAGATGAAGGCTAAGTTTTGATAGTCGAACTAAGTTGTAGGCAAACTGTTCGCAACGCTCAAGAGAGCGTCTCCTTTTCTTCAACCGAATTTTTTGAAACGAGTAAGTAAACACTTAATGATAGAAAAAGAAACCATTTGTACAAGGAACGAACATTATCAAATAAAACTTAGAATGGATCCTTAAAGATGAATTGCTTTTTTACAGAACAGAACCAAAAGAGAAACGAATAGTATTATAATAAAGATATGTCGTAAGGGTACATCTGTCATAGGCGGTTAAGTTAAAGCAGAAGGATTGATGTCTGTCTCAAACCAATTTCCAATCTATCATAACGCAACTATTAATTGTAAGACATACAATCTGTGATATTAGAAGCAAAGAGTAAAGAGGAAATTTCACTTTGCACAAAGACTAAAAATTGGATGCCAAAATGGCAGATAAAGCAACAAGATATGCTGCTTTTGTTGGTTAGAAACCTGGACTGACAGCCTTGCAAAACGTACATGATTGATGAGCGCTACTTAAATGGGAATAAAATTTTCAGCTAAACATCCCCTTTCATATTAATTATACTTCTTGGGAAAGTAGCACTGTATCATTCTCGAATATGCTTGACAAATGAGAGTGCACTATACAAAAACATTTTCTATTCGTTAGAAATACATAAGAGGAACACGAGATGCATTATTAATTACAACCAGTAAACAGAATAATGAAACAATATGGAGTCTGTGTCTGTTAACCCCATTTACTAGTTGAACGAATGGCAAACAGATTAGTTAACATGCAAAGAGATGTGCATTAATCAGGGCCATAACGAGCTGGGGGCGAGGAAGCGGCCCCCGAACTTTTTGCAGATAAAAGAAAAGGAAACTGGTTAGTCACTCAATAGAAACCGTCATGAGACTAATGTCTTTTGACAGCATACCGTATTGCGGGCGAGCAATTAGAACATTGGAAAAAAGGTGTGATCAATGAATAAGTTACTTCTCTCGCCTTTTGCGGACACAAACTAAGGGATCAATTTAGCATAAACTTACATTGTAAATACACCACCCCCTTACTCAAAACCTATTTCGGGGGAATTTAAAAACAGAATTTTCTAGACATTTTGAATTTCAGAAGGAGGCTCCACTTGATTTCAACCCGCAATTATATTTACCATTGAATTCTAATTCATTTTATTTGGCTGGGAAATGAATAAAGAATTAACAGGGCTGGTTAGTCACTTGATAGAAACCGCCTCGCGACCAACGTCTTTTTGCTGTGTTGGGGGTGATCAGTTAAAGACTTTGAAAAAAGGGGTTGATCAATGTATAAGTTACATCTCTCGCCTTTTGTTTGACAGTGATCAAAAGTTTGAATTTTCAAACACCAAGCGTGAATGATGCCGTACACAAACTAAGGAACCAGTTTAGCATAAATTTACATTGTGAATTGAACCCTCCACTAAAAACCTAGGCGGGGTTAAAAACGTTTTTTGTAGACATAATCAGGAGTAAATGTTGAAATGTTTTCACCCTCTAGCTACATTGGTGCGGCCTGTACGCGTGATATATACATAGCCAGCCAGCCGGACCAACTCAAAAACTGAAGAAACCTATTTTGAATTATGCAATTATTAGCCATTCTTACGTCTGAATTATGCAATTATTAGTCATTCTTACGTCTGAATTATGCAATTATTAACCATTCTTACGTCTGAATTATGCAATTATTAGCCATCCTTACGTCTGAATTATGTAATTATTAGCCATTCTTCCGTCTGGATTATGTAATTATTAGT
>VCCN01000071.1:2091844-2116522 GCA_006491835.1 Architeuthis dux
AACCCATGCGTATGTGTATGATACATTTTCGTTAATGTCTAAAATTTGTCAATTTAGCTCAGTTAGTATGACACCGGGCTAGCGATCACTAGGCCGTGAATTCAAATCACGTTATGTGAATGTGGGTTTTACATATCGGTTTACACCCCAAATGTTGGTGAGGATTGTTCTTGTTCTTGCTACGGTAAGAAAACAAAGTCAACTCTGTAGTTTGACAATATGTATTTTAATCACTTTTCTTTCTTGATCTGCTGTTTCTGTAATTTATAAATCGTAAATAGTTTCTTTACCATATTTATGTAATGAAAAAATACCAAAACGCTGACAGTGTTTTAGCATTGTCATGTAAAATTACATTGAATTAAATCGGCTCGGTTTAGGATTATAGCAACTGGCTTCAGATTTTAGTGATCTCTAATTTCAAAGAAAATTCTTGTTATTCATTATATACAGGTATACCTTGGTTAGTGCGGTTAATTCGTTCCAAAAACCCCCGTACAGTTCAAAACCGCACTGTTCAAAATCTTATTACAATTTAACGTGTGTTATTTTTCAGCCATTACTTAGTTACTAATTTGTACAGCAATACCGTAACCGTACTACCTCAAAACCAGTACTAATCAAAACCACACTAATCAAGTGTTTTCTTTACTCTTTAGCTTTATATGTAAAGATTCTTCTCAAAGAAATACTATGCATCAAGCCTAAATTGATCAAAAGAAAAAATAACATCATCATTATTTCAATTCAAAATAAATGTCATCTGGCTCGAATAAATCATTGAGTGATGTTGACATTCCACTTTAGAACTTTAGAGGGTTTTTTTTTATTTTCTTGCGTTATGTTTCTATCTAACCGTTTGAATTCTTTGCAGCTGTTGAAAATCACCAGTGATGTGTGTACACAGCTACTCTTGTAGTTCTTCGGCAATGATTTCTCTATTGCGTTGGTATTTAATATTTCCCAATCATTTGTTATATCATGTGTACCAATAGGCCCCCTACATGTTCCCTTCGTATACAAAACAAATAATTAATTGATGATTGAATAATTTATCTTCAAAAAGGCCGGCAACACAAAGAGAAGAAAAGGCAAGAAAATGTCAACCTTACCCTGTGAAGAAGAAAACTAGTATCGGCTTCTGGTACTTCATAAAGGTGACTCAAGTTGCAATAAATCTCTCCATTGCGTTGTTTGGTGTTGTCTTGTTCGGGCCCGAACCGAAACCAAGGTCTGTTAATAGTTGTTGTGTTGAATAATTCAGTTGAATAGATTTAAGAGCAAAGGATACTCTAGGTAATGAAGTTAAGCGCTGCAATTTACAGTACTTGTTCGCAGTTGGCTGGACAGGAAGGGAAAAGGTATTTTAAATACTTGTAAAGTACCGGTTTCGATGAGTCTGCCGATCTGATTGGCTGAAACGATATTTACATAACCAAGTAGAAGGAAGTACCTTTCCTATAGATTTTGACACATCAAACCCATTAGCGTTTTATGAACTAACCATAAGGTTGTTTTCTGCCCCTCCTCTCTCTGCCGGAAGTCGAAAAGAAGGATTAGTACACTTTTTTCTGACAAGTGTCGATATCAGAACACCTAAGGTTTGAGATGAGGTTCTGATCCAGAAACAGGAAAACACCGATTGCCACCGTAACTAACCAATCTCGTAATTAGTCTCACGTTTTAGAGGCAGCTCAACCCTCTCTCTTGGTTCAAATACAAATACAAGTCCGAGATTTTTGATAAACTGGGCTTCGTTTCTTCTTCTCTTGATGAGCCAGCGAATATTCTTTTCAGCAAATCATACCAATTCCAAAGACACAACGCCGTTCCGGAGAGAACATCATCGATAACACCCACATTACGTAACACTTGTATAGGAACTTAACAATTACAATTTAATTTCTTTTTACATCTGCCAACGAAGTTGGGAAGGTATATGTATTCGGTCGTGTCCGTCTTTCTGTTTGTCTGCCTTTCTGTCGCTCTGTCCACGCGATATCTCCAAAAGTACAGCATGAATATCAATGTGGAAGGGGCCCACCCTTCCACATTGATATTCATGCTGTACTTTTGGAAGGGAGAATTGGTTACATTTTAGGGCGGATCGAGGAATTCTTTCTTTGATTGAGATACATTATCGCCCATAAGTGAGTACACTCCTGCCAGGTTTTAATAGAAAGTTAATTGTCTTCTAAACCAAACATAGCAGGATTTTATTATTTCTAGTGGAACATTACACAATCAAAAAAGATAGTACCAAATAATATCGCCAACATTTCATGTCTGTCCACACGATATCTCAAAAAGTCTTGAGGAAGGGTGGGCAAGGGTCATTAAAGAAGTGATTACATTTTAGGGCGGATCCATGCACAATTACCTCCGCTGACAATAGCGTGCGATCTCTGAGTGCTTTCTAGTTTCTGATTGTCGTTATTTTCCCACTTCCCCAGAGTTGAAGATATATGAATGTTTTCTTTGTCTGTGACTCGAATGATTTAATAACGTTTAATTAGATTGAACGCGGCCATATATTTGCAGAAATATTTACTTAAATTGTCCTTTTTGGAAGCTGGAGTGCGTGTTTTTATATTCGTTTCATTGGCTTACGATACTTTCGCCTACATCACTTTAGCAAATATCAATTTTGTCTTAATCACTTTGGTCTAAAATCACTTTGGTCTAAAATCATTTTGGTCTAAAATTAATTTTGATCTAAAATTACTTTGGTCTAAAAATCATTTTGGTCTAAAATCACTTTCGTCCCCATTATCTCTAAAGGTTCTTTGTCGAATGATGGGCCATTGGCTAAGGAAGAATTGGTGAAAGTTTGGGGTGGATCCAGGGATTTTCTTTTCGATTGAGGGGGAAAAGATTCCAGGATTCGTCCAAAAATTTAATAAAAACATTTCTCTCAATCAATTCCTGCTTAGCCCATGGCCAGCCATTCGAAAAAATGTCATTGAAATTCATTGGGAATGTTTGGAGATATTGTTTTAGACCAAATTTGCTAAAAATGATGTAGACGAAAGTGCTGTACCCTGTTTCATAGTTTGTGGTTGCTTCTAACTAATTTCTCCGTGTTTGTTTTTTTTCAAAACGTTTTGATCGCGTATTCTCCGACCCTAATCGGGTGTCTGTTGTATAAACATCAGAGATGAGGAAATTAGACTGAACCAACCACATATAACGTGTGTGCAAAAGTCCCCAGCAGTCTTTTCTGAAAACTAGAGACTGAATACACAGTCGAAAACTAATTCTTTTGCTGGACACTTTTGCACACACCTAATACAATGATTAAAACACCTCGTCTAACAATATTCACACAAGAACTTTATATATACGTATATCAGATGGTAGGCAGGAGTCTTTTAGTCCTACACTTTGCTGGCTTCTCTATTCTCACGTTCGTATTTTAGGCACGAATATAATGCGGCTCCCGATGTCGACACTATGAAATCAAATGATGGATAATTTTATATCCAACAGAATATGATAATTATAATGCTCGGCGTCGGTGTGAACGACTGCTAAACGAGTGGCCTAAATCGTAAATGTGAATAAAGAAATCTAAATTTTCCCCTTTGTGGGAATTTTTTTTTTTTGTTATTTAAATTAAAAACTTAATCCAGTATAGATGTTCATGAGAATAAAATATAATGATGCAAAATTATATTTTGTAAGCAGTTCATATTGTTCAGAAGATTTAATCGCATGGAATTACATTATAAATAAGCCTGGCTTATCCAGGATAAAACTCAATTCCTACTTCTATTCCACTGAAGATAATTACTGTAACTTTTTGTATTGTGTATATAATACATATGTTGGATAGTGGGGTGAATGTCCTAGACCTGGATGGAAAGGAAGGACTCGAAAGTTGTTTGTAAAAAATATGTGAACATATTTTTATTTCTTAAGTTACATTTTGTCGGTTTGGGGGAACTTGGTCCTATGCCTTCCCAGCCCTAGTCGGTCTGCCTGTCTGACTGCTTGTCCCCGTCTCTTCTAAGCTTCCTCGTCTCGGCTTTGAGCTTTATGGGGTTTCGAACGCCCACGCTTGTGTGTTCAACGTCCTGTTTTTGGAATGCATATTTCCTAAGGTGAATGGGGTCACTTCCACTTCCGCACAGGTGTTTGGCCCGGAAATGACCTTTCATGACAGTATATCATAACACATAGAAGGAGTATAAGCATTTTTTAAAGTATAAATGTATTTATTAGAATAAAATAAGCCCTTGCATATCTGTGAGATAAATTTCGTAGATATGAAAGACTTGTTAATTTAGCTCAGTTGGTAAGAGACCAGCCTACCAATCAGTTGGTCTTCGTTTTAAATCACGGGTATGTTAATTTTTACTCCTCTAAATTTGGTGAGGATTGTTGTTGTTCTTGTTGTTCTTGTTCTTGTTCTTGTTGTTCTTGTTACGTTAGGAAAACAAAGTCAACTCCAGACCTGCGGGAGTCTGACAACAACCCCAGACTTTGTACTGGAGTTTGAAATAAGAATCTTTCTTGAAAATGACCTATATAATTTGTTAATATCAATATTCATATTTTATCTTATTAATATCGTTAGTATTCTGATGATAACTCCCACTCAGTTGTGATTACATTTTATATGAGTTTAATGGCGATTCTCACACATGTAGATTTGCTGTGGTTCGATAGAGCATGACTGAAACGATAAAATAGGTAAGTAAAAACGTTAGGCACTATAAAGAAGAAAAAAACAGAGTGTCAAAAGTTATTAAGATAAAATCATGCCAGTGTCTTAGTCCGCCAGATGCAATTAGTGTTTTGTAGTCATGATGTTGCTGGCAAAAAGTCTCTGGCAAAAACTAAAGCCGACAAAACGGATAAAAAGGAACGAACCTTCCGGTTCTGTCAGACAGGAAATGGTGAATTCTTCGGCTTATGCGACAAAGGAGATGACAGCCATTTGCAAAGTAATTACGAGCCAAACAAGCTTGAAAAAAATATGTTTTTCGTGGCAAAAAGGAAAAATAATTGAACGAAACCTTTCCATGGGTCCAATATGAGCATGACTTAGAAATATGTTTTACATTTTTCATTAACGCAACGAAGAGAAAGATTGTTAAAACAGATACAGGGAATCTGGAAATGTTGAAAGAGAAATTCAAAAAGAAACGCCTTTTTAAAATGACATCAACAGAGGAATTCTGGAGCATCCTTTGTGAGTTGGGGGTCGGGGGCTTGTGAAAAAAAGAAGGGGACACAAAATTCAAGTGAATGTTTTCTTAATTTAAAATGTGAAATGGAGGTTTATAAAATAGATCAATGATTGATAAAGATACGGGTCTGGTTAGTCACTCAATAGAAACCGTCACGTGACCAACGTCTTTCGGCAGCAAATTGTGTTGGGGGGTGATCAATTAAAGAAATTGGGGAAAAAATAAGCATTAACGCTGCCGGACACAAACTAAGGACCCATTTAGCATAAACTTACATTGCAAATTGACCTCCCCCCACATTAAAAACATATTTGGGGGATTTTCGAAAAACAAAAAAAAAAACATAATAAGGATTAAATGTTCAAGTTTTCAGCCCTCTAGCTCCATTGGTGCAGCCTGTACGCATGATACATACATAGTCAGTCAATCAGACAGAGCAACTTAAAAACTGAAGAAACTTATGTTGTAAGTTTTACTGACCGTTTTGGTTGACGGTTTCTAATATGATCATTACCGAGAATGTCCTAGTTAATGAAGATTAAATACACTAATAATTTGATACGTACCAAATGTGGTATGATGATTCATTGTTTGTAAGTTGCGATGGGTCATAATTATTTCCTGTCGTGTCGTCCAGTGTTTACGACCGAAGCAAGAAATGACGAGAAGACGGGTTTGAAACTTAACAAGAATAATTATGTTCAACTGGTACATCGGTACAAAAAGAGGCCTGTCACAAGCGTGTCTCGGGAAATATCAAGTCTTTTACAAAGGGAAGATATCAAGCCTTAGTTGAGTCAGGATAATGTTTTTTTCTTTTCTTTGTTCAGCTCGTCGATAACGACAGGGTAAACTAAACCAATGGTCTCTCATTTAATAGAGATACGTGGCCTCTTAGAATAGTCTCTTTCTGTCTAACGAATCCAGAAAATGCCTTTTTCTTTATATAAGGAATCGCAGGATATGATGAAATAGTTGTATTTAGAGTCCATGCTGAGAAGATCAAATCTGACAAAAGACTATATAACGTCTTTATATTGATCGTTAAAATCCATGGTCTCTCATTTAATAGAGATACGTGGCCTCTTAGAATAGTCCGACGGTCTCTTTCTGCCTAACGAAACCAGAAAATGCCTTTCTTTATATAAGGAATCGCAGGATATGATGAAATATTTTGTATTTAGAGGCCACACTGAGAAGATCAAATCTGACAAAAGACTATATAACGTCTGTATATTGATCGTTAAAATCCATGGTCTCTCATTTAATAGAGATACGTGGCCTCTTAGAATAGTCCGACGGTCTCTTTCTAACGAAACCAGCAAATGCCTTTCTTTATATAAGGATTCGCAGGATATGATGAAATCAAATCTGACAAAAGACTATATGACATCTTTATATTGATCGTTAAAACTTCATTTCGCTAGTTTTCGGCGAGTATCATTCACATTTTCTCCACTCATCCTCTCATAGAATTCTCTTAAAGAGCCCACTGTATATCGCATATCCTTGTGTCACAAGAAGTGAAGTATGAAAATACAGAAGGGATAGCATTCCTTTATACTGTTATACCAGCGGAATAAAGTGTTTTGCGGGCAGAGACTTGGAATTGTATGCGTGATTTATTATGGATACGCCACCAGAACTTGTTTCTGGAATTGACCGAAAGGGTGGGGAAGTGTAACAGGAATGCTTGAACTTTGAGCTTCACTATGAGCACAGGCGAACATTCTATCAGCAGCAGCATACTGACTGAGACTCTTGCCAAAGACGAATCTAAGGAGAGATAAGATTTCGGTATGATCCGAAGGAAAACGAAGAGATATAAAAAACAGATATATACAAAACATATCCATAAAACATCGAAATGGCTTGAATTATAGAGAACATGTACACATAATGAATGTATCACCTACAAAGTCCGTTCAGTCTTTGTCATTAGATGGCATTAGGAGGGTTTAGTTATTTAATTTAAATACTGAATCCAGTATAGATGGTCACGAAATAAAATATTATGATGCAAAATTATATTTTGTAAGCAGTTCATATTGATCAGAAGATTTAATCGCATACTATTATGAACAAGCCTGGCTTATCCAGGATAAAACTCAACTCCTACTTCTATTCCAACTGAAGATGATTACTGCAACGTTTGTATTGTGTTCGTATAATACACCTCAAAGGTGCGCCGGGCTGCCTCGTCAGTGATGTATATGGCTCGGGATCATTTCGGATTTCGGGTCTTTCAACATCATATCCGATTACCCAAGCGACCCTGCCGGAATTGTACTTGTTCCGATAAGCAGCCCAGAAGCGAAACGCTAACAGAAACCTCATACTGATCGATGGTAACGAAGTAATGTAAAGAGAAGGACGCTGGCATTTATGCTTCTCGTGGTGACCAATGAGATACCGCGAATGGCTTCTCGCGTGGCTACGTCGTTATAAAACAGGGAGTAAACATTCAAACGATTTTGTCGGCCACTTGTGGATTTAAAATGTGTATATAATACATAGAAAAAGTATAAGCATTTTTAAAAGTATAAATGTATTTATTAGAATAAAATAAACCCTTGCACATCTGTGAGATAAATTTCGTAGATATGAAAGACTTGTCAATGTCAGTTGACATTAGGAGATTTTAGTTATTGATCGCCTTTGATTGCATTGTAACATCTATCATATTTGTATGCTTTTTTAATGTCAAAATTGGACTAATTATGTTTATTGACAAACATTAGGAAATAGACGCTTATTTATGTTTGGTTATCTAAAAAGAACACTATTTTCAAAAGCACTGGGCACAAGTTAGAAATCATCACAAAAATTATGAAGTGTATACATTAGTTATAAACACTGTATAGTCTGCTTCAATGAAACTAAGAAAGACTTTGTTTACTACGATTCTTCTTTACCCTTTTATTCCTCTTCCGTCTTTTCTTTTCTTTTACTTTTCTCTGTTTCTCTCCCCCCCACCATCCGCAAACACAATCGACTCCTCTCGATACATTTTCACACACCCAGCCGACAGCTAAAGAGCTTCGCTACAATTCTTTGGTTTTACCTCCTAAAAGTACACCCAACGAAGGGATGGATATTACATTTAGTAATGCATTTTAGTGAGTGACTTCCATGTAGGAGATGTGTAGTTTAAGTAATATCTAATCGTATGGTGATTGAAACCTTTCGTAAAGAGATTAATTAATCAAGCCCCTGCACCACGTTGGCTTGACTATGAACCGAATTACGTCGAATTATAATTACGTAGAATCTTTTGTCAATGAAAAAAGAGGAGTGTCAGACGGAACCTTTCTTCCCCTCACAATGATTTAGGTAGAATTGTTTTCATAGATAAATGAGAAGTGGGAGACTGAGAAACCGAAACATCCAAAGACCTAAACCGCCTTAGTGCTATTGCTGCTATCAGTGTTTCATTGCAAAAAAAGGGGAAATACGCCCCAAAACACCAAAACATGTTTAAGAATTGATTTTATTGTAAATATTAGTATAATATAGTATAATTAGGATAATCGTGTATGCAGTATTTGTCAAAAGGGTTCTGTTAATATCTATAAGTACAACCGTTATTGAATTTCATTCTGTTCTATTCGACTTGTGCAAAGACGATTTTTCTTGTAATAGAATATACTGTTTATTCGTAATTCTACAGAGAGAGAGAGAGAGAGAGAGAGAGAGAGAGAGAGAGAGAGAGTGGGTGTCGAGGCAACTTCGGAGATGACTGCCCAGTCCGTATCTGTGGGACACTCTGTTTTTCATCCGCTCTGTCAGTCTCATTTATAGTGTGGTTGTTTATAGTTTCTAAAGGTTAAATTAATTCATCTTGTTTATTCTATATATTTTGAACTTTGACTATCTTGAATTCACCCGTGCTCGTTTATTAAACATTCTATTTTTAGGTATTTTCTGTCGATGTTTTGACTCGCACTTCCCTTTCTCCTGAGTCACCCTTTGATGTTATCAAAAGTACAACTGTTGTTTACTAAAAGTGTCAAGTCGATTGTTTTAGTTAGTGTCAATCTGTATATTTTGAACTTCCGATATTTTCTTTTCGTCTATTTATGCATCCCTTCGCTATGGTACACCTGTAGGCAGCTTTCGTTAGACAGATTTTATAGCTGTCTTGCAGATAAGCTAAATTAAGATAATCCAGGCTTTCCACAGTTCATTAGTGTCTATTTAATACATGTCTTATGTTTAATATACAGTATCACATGTTCTGATAAGCTAGAAAATTAAACGCAGATTTCACTCAGCTAATATATTTCATTTAAAAATTTCAAATATTTAATTTAAAATAATTCTGTAATTAGAAACCACCAGCCAAAACTGTCACCAAAACTGTCAACATAGGTTTCTTCAGTTTTTAAGTTGGTTGGCTGGCTGTGTATCTATCACCAATTGGGCTAGGGAGCTGAAAATCTAAACATTTACTCCTTGCGTGTTTTTAGGGGGGGGGGTCGATTTGCAATCTAATTTTATGCTAAATCGATCCCTTAGTTTGTGTCCGGCAGTGTTTGTTTTTTTAAATCCAAACTTTTTTTAGCGATCACTGCCCAACTAAAGCGACAGAAGTAACTTATTCACTGATTTCCCCTTTTTCCATTTTTTTTAATTGATCACCCCCAAATGCTGCCAAAAGACGTTGGTCACGTGACAGTTTCTATTGAGTGACTAACCAGACTTGTGTGTGTAATTTACAGTTATCTTTCACTGTTCCACATACGCGAGTGGGGGGGTCTTAGTCAACACGGATGAATGCGGTCTTTCAAGGGTTCCTAGTTTACTAGATCAAATACTGCATGTACACTCTGCAATGGTGTACGTGGAGAAAAAGTCAGATCCTGCGTCTCGTTGGAGCAGTGGAGAAACGCTCTGAACTGCTCAATAGCCTCTAGTGGTTCCCAACATTTTCAAGTCATTCCCAACTTTTGTCAATAAGATTACTAGTATTCCCCCCCTTCCATTTATTAAGTTGCAACAAAGAATAATTTCAAATAATAACTTTATTTTACGTATAATTAGACAGCTTTATATATATTAAAAATGAAAAGAAATCAGAGAATTCAAGTAAGTTGTGTCAAAAGTTTATAATAAAACCTTATAAAATTTTCCCGGAATCTATATGATGGGAAAATTATGTTTTGATGGGCACTTTCCCTCCTTTGATAAATTCGTGATGGGAGGATTCCCAGATGGGCACTTTTCCGATGGGCACTTTCCCGGATCGGCACTTTTCCGGATACCCAGTTTTATACTCTGGTCCAGTGGTTCCCAACCTTTTCGAGTCATTCCCCACTTTTGTCAATAAGATTACTAGTATTCCCCCCTTCCATTTATTAAGTTGCAACAAAGAATAATTTCAAATAATAACTTTATTTTACGTGTAATTAGGCAGCTTTATAATAAGAATTAGTTTAATTTTATAATTGTACAGCAGCTGCTGTGTATTTGTTACTCAAAGGAATCAAGCGAAAATAATTAGAACACATCATTAGAAATTCCATTTCATTACAAACAAAATAAGAATTCTGCTATCGTAACTGATATACACATAAATGTGATCTCTGTTCTTGTTTTTTGCTACTAGTTCTTCGATTTGTGAGTCTATTAGTGAGAGAGCACATCTTAAATCATTCTCAACTTGGAGCTTATTTCGAGCCTTCGACTTGATAGATAGAAGTGCTGAAAAACCCTACCTCTAGACTGGACTTTTATTTTTTTACCTAGTAAGCTTATTCCCCCAGTAGGCTTATTCCCCCCAGTGGTTCCCAACCAGGGGGGGGTTCTCCCCTTGTGAACGCTGCTGGACACAAACTAAGGGATTGATTTAGCATAAAATTAGATTGCAAATTGAACCCCCTTAAAAACATGTGACATGTTGGGAACCACTAGCCTAAACGAACCATTCCGTATCGGTGGGTATAAGAAATTAATTCTGTGAGAGAGTAGAAAGTCATTTGCCTTCATCAAAGAGTGTGGCCCAACCTGTCCCAGGTTTGAGCTAGAAACAGAAGCTAAATGTGACTGGCTGGCTGGCGGATTCGCAATCTAGATTCCCAGCAGTGATGTATGCTTCAGCTCTGCTGCCAGATAATGTAATATGGTTGACAGCATTAAAAGGGTCTTTATCATTAAGTTCCTTGGAAATCGAAAACGAAATCCCCACAAACACGAGAACCCAACGATTGGCTACCTGAGTGTACGTGGTAGTGACGTTTACTCTCTGCGGTGGTTGGTTGTTCGGGGATGTTTGTCTTCTTCCAAGAATGGATTAATGCTGTTCGTCGGTCCAATCGTGGGAGCCACGAGGCAGTTATTCGAGAAGCTTTTAACGGTCACGGTTACTGCCTAGGTTGGATTTGGAGCATACGTGATCAGAGTTGGAGTGATCCAATTAAATCACCCCATCCATTCAAGGGAACTGGATCTGGATGTTGTGGACAAAGAAAGAGAAATCGGAGATACCATAAAGGGTTAGGGCGGGGTTGGGGGTCGGCAAGAGTGCTGAGGAGAGTGCTGGAGATTTGAAGAGATTTGCTGTTACTCGATCGTCGTTGACAAACTGATGTAAACATGTAAATGCACAAAAATATAAAATAAAAGAATACGACCAATACCTGAACCAATCCCAATGTAATTTATTTTGCGTTACATAATAATCAATATATCTCACTTCATGAGAATAACGAAAGCTGTTCTTAGATATTTGTAGATTTTAAGTATGAAATGTAAAAAGCCATGAACAGATCTCTCCGAGTATGTACATATAGATTTATAGTATTGCTCAGAGCTAATTCAAAATACAGTGACGCCCATAAATGAGTACTATTGTTATAGAAAGTAAATTTTTATAGAAAGTTAATTTTTATAGAAGGTTAATAAATTAACAGGTACATTTTGGATGTTATTAACTGAATTATATACATGAATAAGTACACCCCAACTACTTTTTAATAGAAAGTTAATTGTCTTCTAAACCAAACACAGCAGGATTTTATTATTTCTAATGAAACATTACAAAATCAAAACGATATTATCAGGTATTATTTATGACCAAACACTACAGCATTGAAACTCTGTTGTCAAAAATATGAATATGTTGCCGTCCAAAAATGAGTACACGCCAGAGAGTTTGGTCATAAATAATACCTGATAATATCCGTTTTTATTGTGTAATGTTCCACTAGATATAATAAAATCCTGTTATGTTTGGTTTAGAAGAGTATTAGGGGTGTACTCATTTATGGGTGACACTGTAAGTGATTCGAACCCTAATTCTATGTTCTTGTTCTTACTTTAATCTACGTGATTTGATCACTAGTTGTTCCTGTACATTAACCCTTCATAGGGCACCCCTAAAAATAATTTAGATATCAAAACAACCTTTTTGTATGTTAAACTAGACCTAATTAAAAGATATTTTCAGTTGCAAGTTTTCTAAAATTGTTTTGTTTATGGAGCCAAAACCCCCTCTGATGAAGTGGTCATATATGGTGCCTCACCCAAAAAGTGACCAAAAATGGAAAAAATTTAAAAAATTAAAAAATAAAGTAGAAAGTTAAATAAAACATAGAATTAAAGGATAACATTGAATATAATAAATAGATACAACAAAATTGATATTGACAAAAAAAAATAACACCTCCGGGTTGATTTTAAAATGTTATTGTGCGGGCCAAAAACAGGCTAATTTAATGGGGTGTGGTATGCCTCAAAACAGTTTCTGTCTTTGTTCAAGCACAAGTGTACTTTGCAAAGCTTGCGGACCACATTGGTGCGGATTATGTTGTCTTTGTGGCTACAATATTTACATGTGGCTGACAGGTCTTCAGGTGATCATATATAGTCACTTAACCCTTTATGTATTTACCTCATATAACGAGAATTCGCACCTATGTATATCTATTTAAAAAGTGGTAGAGGTGCACTTATTAATGGGCGACTGGTACTTATCTTGTATATACATCCGGTTGTGTTATTCCCGGTGGGTTTACAAGTTTAAATTAGCATTTAATTTGTATTTAAACAGGCCGTTTGACATTTCCTGGGCCACAATTCACCAATCAAAAAAATGCCCACGAATGGCAGTTATCTCTCTGCCATAAATTTAATTTCTAATACAAACTGTCTTATCAGGGGCCTGCTGCAATTCAGATAACATTAGGATACGGCCTCGAGTTTTTCTTCGCTTGATTTCATGTCATTTGATATCCAAAAACTGTAAGATTAAGTAAATCTGCAGACCTCCATCTTAAAGTGAGTTGAACTGGCAGCCGTACCAAGGTGATCAACTACTCATATACTGACTGCGTCTTTTATTGACTTCGCGTAAACAGAGTTTTTAGGTTGATGAAATGAATAACATATTTTACTTTTTAATTTTATTGGCGATAATCTAACTTGAGAATGCGTGTCAAAGTAAGCGATAAATGTACTAAATGTACTCGTTAAACTATTGCAACTGGGGCATTGCCCGTTCCAAAGGTGCATGGTTGGAAGCGACAGGACTTTATGGTGTGTGGAGCGGCCTGCCATAATAATGTTCCGTCCTTTAAAATCTACGTGGTTTGTTCACTGGACAAAGGCCTTTCCCATCTCCTTCCATGACGACCTCGATTGTGCTAACCTCTGCCACGTCTTGCCGGCAAACGTTTCTATCTCATCCCTCCATCTTGTGTCCGGTCTTTTCCTACTGCGTTTACTGTCCCAATGGACACCAATCGGTTAGTCTTGTGCTCCATCTATTGTCATCTCTTCTTGCTAGGTGAGCATCCCATCTCCATTTTTGCGGCTTAATTATTTGTATAACACCCCTCACTCTAGTCCTCCCTCTGATCCATGTTGATCTTTTTCTATCTCTTGGAGTTATGCCTAGCATTACTCTTTCCATGGCTCTCTGTGCTATTCTAAGTTGGTTTTCAGCTCGTTTTGTTAATTTCCATGTTTCGCATCCGTAAGTCATGGCTGGTATTATGCAACCGTTGTATATTTTCGGTTAGTCTTTTGCTCCATCTATTGTCATTTCTTCTTGCTAGATGACCAGCCCATCTCCATTTTTGTTGCTTAATTATGTTTACGAAGCTACGAATTCGAAGTATTTCGCTTACTTCTCTTCAGTGTTGGCAATTTAGATATTTGATCTATTGCCAATCTAGATATTTGATATCTAAATTTAGATCTATTGCCAATTTAGATATTTGATATCTAAATTTAGATCTATTGCCAATCTAGATAGTTGATATCTAAATTTAGATCTATTGCCAATTTAGATATTTGATATCTAAATTTAGATCTATTGCCAATTTAGATATTTGATATCTAAATTTAGATATATTGCCAATTTAGATTTGATATCTAAATTTAGATCTATTGCCAATCTAGAAATTTGATATCTCAATTTAGATCTATTGCCAATCTAAATATTTGATATCTAAATTTAGATCTATTGCCAATCTAGATATTTGATATCTAAATTTAGATCTATTGCCAATTTAGATATCTAGATTGGCAATAGATCTAAATTTAGATATCAAATATCTAGATTGGTAATAGATCTAGATTTAGATATCAAATATCTAGATTGGCAATAGATCTAAATTTAGATATTTGATATCTAAATTTAGATCTATTGCCAATCTAGATATTTCATACATTTAGATCTATAGTTTTAGATAAAATATCTATAATCTGTATTTTTTGTTTATTTTTATTAGATTTCTAGAGAACTGCTGTCCCCCCCCAAAAAAAAAACCTTCAAACCCCATACAGCACTGCCTTGTACGCTGACTAATATACCTGGCTAATATTAGCTTCGTAGAATGGACAGTTGTCGAATAATCGCAGTGCATACACACAAATACACTCTTGTAATATTGAAATTAAGGGCTTTCTAAGAATCATGATAGCAAAGAAAATATCATCATCAGCCGTTATAAGTCCACTGCTGGACAAAGGCCTTTCCCATCTCCTTCCATGACGACCTCGATTGTGCTAATCTCTGCCACGTTTTACCGGCAAACTTTTCTATCTCATCCCTCCATCTTGTGTCTGGTCTTTTCCTACTGTGTTTACTGTCCCATGGCACCAATCGGTTAGACCTTTGTCCCAATCTATGATCATCTTTTCTTCCTAGGTGACCAGCCCATCCCCATTTTTGTTCCATAATTATTTCCCTCACCCTAGTCCTCTCTCTGATCCATATTGATCTTTTTCTATCTCTTAGAGTTATCCCTAGCATTGCTCTTTCCATGGCTCTCTGTGCGATGCTAAGTTGGTTCTCGGTTCGTTTTGTTAATTTCCATATTTTGCATCCATAAGTCATAGCTGGTATTATGCATCCATTTAAAGATTAATAATAACCGGTATGGTTAGTCACTCAATAGAAACCGTCACATGACCAACATCTTTTGGCAGCATGTCATGTTGGGGGTGTTCAATTAAAAGAAAATGGAAATGGGGATGGTCAATGTATAAGTTACTTCTCTCGCCTTTTGTTGGGCATGAATATGTGAATAGTTTGCCAGAATTTTATGTGAAGCAAAAACTGAAAAGATAATATTTAATAAGTCACCATCTCTGGAGGAAATCTGGCAATTTCCTTGGCTTCTAAACAAGAATGAATCAGAAAAATGCCTGGCTGCTGCAGGGTCAAACTTCCTTCCCACTTCTATTCCAACTGAAGACGATTACTGCAACTTTCGTATTGTATATATAATAATGAATACATTCGGAGATATATAAGACTTGCCAGTTTGGCTCAGTTGGTAAGAGAACCGCCCAACGATCCCTTAGTTGTTGTTTCAAATCACGGTAGGGAAATGTTAATTTTACATATCGGTTTGTTTTAACGTGACAGACAAACAGTGAAGAGTGTATTCCTCTAAATTAGGTGAGGATTCTTCTTGTTTGGGGTGGGGGGGAAACAAACTTGGACTGGAGTTAGACAATATTTTAAAGAATTAGCCATTCAATAAATTAAAATGTTCAAAAATAATAATTGTTTTAATGAAATTTAGAACATTGACTTTTAGTAGTGCGGCAAAAAGGTGAAAATGGACTTGCCCAGAGAAGGTTGCCTGCTGTCTGTCTTGTGGAGGGTCTGGGAAACAAGAGCCAAATGAACGAGTCGTCGACAGATGTAGACGAGGTGGAGCGTCAGTGACCCGTATGTTGAGGGCTAGTAACCCGGATGTGGCGAGCTTTTGGTTATAAAAGACCAGGCGGCGACGACTCGTCAGTTTGTTCTAGGCTTGCTAGCGGAAGCCACGTTGTACTGTCAGTCGTGACAGTCGTTATTGCTTACCGGTGATAAGCAAGGAGGTGTCCCTTGAAGGTATGCTACAAGTTTAACGTGCCATTTGACTTATTGCATTGAACTGTGTCAGTGTTTTTCCCCCAACCCCTTGGAAACTACAAGTAGACGATGTTAAGCACCTCGGTATAAAGAATTTGAATTTCACCAATTTCGATCATTCTTAGCATCCGAATTGTCAAAATCTGTCTCCTATCTAATACATAGAATAGATCCAACTGTTTTCAAACTGTTACAATGACTCATTGGGAGAAAATAAAGTCAACTCAAACTTGGATTTGGGGTTTTACAATAAAAACATAGGATTTAAGATTAAAACGATCACTAAAAGAATGTCAATATACAAGAGAGCACTTTCAAGATCAACTTGTCACGGATGCTTGGCTGAAACAATTAAGAGGAACATCATTGACAGACAGATTATCAGCAGACGATGAGTGTTCAGTAAATAAAGTGTGCATTTAAAATTTAAAGCAAGGAGTCACTGTTGTTTATCTAACACCTCTGAGTGGATTGAAAAAACAGTGAAGCCATTACTGTATTTCGTTTTCTGAATAATAAGTGGAAAGAGCTTATTCGCAGCCATGTTTTGAGAAAGGATAAGATCGCTGTATTTTCGACTACGAACGAAAAGAGTTTCTATTGTTTTTAAACTTGCTATATTGACAAGGTGTTAGATACCGTCAACCAAAACTGTCAACATCAACGTAGGTCTCTTCAGTTTTGAAGTCGGTCTGGCTAGTTATCTATGTATGTATTTGTTGCGCGCAAAATAGAGCTAGAGGGCTGAAAAATTCAATATTTACTCATTGTCTTGAAAAAAAACATTTTTGTTTTCTTTTTGAAAATTCACCCCAAAATACGTTTTTAGTGTGGATTCAATTTAAAATGTAAGTTTATGATAAAATGGTCCCTTAGCTTGTGTCCAGCAGCATTCGCGCTTGATTTGTGAAAATTCGGATTTTTTTAGTAATCACCGCCGCAAAAAAAGGCGAGAGAAGTAACTTATTCATTGATCATCCATTTTTCCGATTTTTAGATTGATCACACCCAACACAGCATGCTGCCAAAAGACGTTGGTTACGTGACGGTTTCTATTGAATGACTAATCAGACCTGTTTGAAAATAATTTTTTACTCTCTAAATTAATGACATTAGATTCAGAACAGACATCCCATGAAACTTTCAAGAATAATTTCTCCGGTATTATTCAAAGCACTTACGCATTGTGAGCGATAAAATGTTTAAAACATCGCAACAAAGATGGAGGCAAAAACAAGTACAGGAAAAAAATAACTCGGTAACGTTATTTATGGAATGATAACAGAATTTGATCGGAAAAGAAGTTTTGCTTTCATTCAGGAGGCATAAGTTCAGATAAAGGTCATCATAATAATAATAATAATTTTTCTTCTTATACAGTATCGCCCATAAATAAGTACACCCCTACCACTATTTTATAGAAAGTTAATTTTCTTCTAAACCAAATATAGCAGTGTTGTATAGCGGGTGAATGTCCTGGACTTGGATAGAAAGGAGACTCGATGACTTACTTGTAAAACTATCTGGACATATTTTTATTACATAACATACACTTCGTCGGCCGGAGAATGAAGAGTGGGAGAGAGATGATGTGTGCCGAGAGACCGTTCCCAACAGGGGAACTTGGTCTTATGTTTTCCCAGCCCTAGGCGGTCTGCCTCCTGGCTGCTTGGGTCCTCTCAGTTTTCTGTCTACATCTCGGGTCTGTTCTGGTCTGCTTTATAGGTTTCTCGAACGCCTACGCAGGTGTCATTCACATCCTGTTGGACACCTACGCAATATACCTATTTCCTAAGGTGACCGGGGTCACTTACATTTCCACACAGGTGTCTGACCCCAGAATAACATTTTCGTGGCAGGATATCATAACAGCAGGATTCTATTATTTCTAGTGGAACATTACACAATCAAAATGGATATTATCAGGTATTATTTATGACTAAACTCTACAGCATTGTTGAAAAGATATTTTTTCGTATGGGTGTATTCATCTTTGGACGGCAACATATTCATATTTTTGGCAACGGAGTTTCAATGCTGTAGAGTTTGGTCATAAATAATACCTGATAATATCCGTTTTGATTGTGTAATAGCTTAATTATAGTTCCGGCCCTGCTGACACATAGTTAATAGCTGAATTTTGATTTGGAACTTTCACTGTATAATCGATTGATGTCATTAATATTCACCACTGTATTAAGTGTATTGACAAAGAAGGAGATTATGTTGAAAAGTAAATATTTGTTGTGTAAAATAAATGCTTTTTTTTTCATCATTAGGCTAAAACGTATTGATCTACCTATGTAAGTCTTATAAGAGTTGATAACAGAAATACTCTTTGCATTGACGTCTAGTAGAAATTATGTTACATTCATTTCATCATTTGAATCTCACTGTTTGGAAATGCATCAGGAAATGGAATGTATTTTAAAACAGTTTGAATTGGTTAATTTGGATGAATGATATACAGTCTGGCACATAAATAAGTACACCCCTACCACTTACTTTGTTATAGAAAGTTAATTTTCTAAACCAAATATAGCAGGATTTTATTATTTCTAGTGGAACATTACACAATAACAGATATTATCAGGTATTATTTATGACCAAACACTACAGCATTGAAACTGTTGCCAAAAGTATGAATATGTTGCTGTCCAAAGATGAGTACATCACTACGAACAAATATGTTTGGCAACAGAGTCTCAATGCTGTAGAGTTTGGTCATAAATCATACCTGATAGTATCCGTTTTGATTGTGTAATGTTCCACTAGAAATAATAAAATCCTGCTATGTTAGAAGAAAATTAACTTTCTATTAAAAAGTGGTAGGAGTGTACTTATTTATGGGCGATAATGTATGCCCCCGGGTTAAGATTTCTAACCGAGCATGTCTAAGAATTACATCACACTAAAAACCTATTGTGGGGGTGGGGTTAAAGAACAAAAAAAGTTGTTTTTTAGACATAATAAGGAGTGAATGTTTAAATTTTCAGCACCTTTGGTCGGGCCTGTACGCATGATACATACTTATCTAGCCAGTCAGTCAGACCAACTCAAAAACCGAAGAAACCAATGTTGACAGTTTTGGTTAGCGGTTTTTAATATAAAAACAAATCATTTATATTTATAGTAACAGAATAAATATCTAAAGCCGTCATTTTATCAGTTCCTGGTATTACTCTCCGTTGTCTGCTAAGTAAGGTGGCCCCAACTCGGGACCCCAAACTGGTGAACAACTGTGTTTACGTCATCCCTTGTAAATGTGGTATTATCTACACTGGAGAAACGGGCAGCCCCCTCAAGGTCAGACTTGATGAACACAAGAAGGCCATAATCAAGGGGCGTGATAGATAAATCGGCTATGGCTGACCACATCTGGAGAGAGAACGGCGAGCATCTTCCTCTTTGGGAGGAAGTCCAGATTATTGACAGAGAACGATGTTGGAAGCAGAGAAAAATCAAAGAGGCAGCTCACATCAAAATGTCGACTAAAGGCATTAACCAGACAAGTGCGGATTTCAACCCGATGTGGCTTCCTCTTCTCAACAAATCTAAACCCGACAAGACAAAGACACAGAAACACCCGGGCCATGCGCTATAAGGGCTACCCCCCTTTAAACATAATTTCTGTTTAACCCATCACACTCCGATTTTACACCTGAAGAAGGCCGAAGAATGGATCGGCCGAAATGTCGTGTTTACAACACAAACAACAAGAAGGAGTTCAATCATCCGAAGAACCATTTGAATATCTACTCTTATCGCAACACCATAAAAGAAGCAACTTCTAAATCATTCTTGTCACTTCTTTACTTGTCACTCGTGAATAGTCCGTGGAAATAATCTCTTTTTCCTAATTACTATTCAAGATAAAGGATCAACTGTATGACATATACAGATTTTCACGGCCGGGTTAAGCTTAATATGGATCTGATGCACAGGTCAACTTAGGGTACCCCTACCCTAAAGCTGAGGAAGTCAAATCGGGTCTAGCCAACCTCTGTATCCAAAGGGTTGTGAAATGTATTCTTTTCTTTTTAGGCCATGGCTTACTTGCCCCCACGCCATGGGTCCCCTTAGAGCAGTGGTCCTCAACGTGGGCGCTAGCGCTCTCTTTGGGAGCATTGGTTCGTTTCAAGGGGGCGTTGAGGTGACTAAGGGCCTATTGAACTTCTAGAGGTGGGTATGAAGATTCCATAAATATCTATAATTCTGATTTACAAATAGCTGTTGTTTAGTATCTGATTACTTACAAACGATTTCTTCTATACAAGTAAGTAACTGGCAAGTGGGGAATTATTTTGCTCAATACCCTGTAGTGTTACTGTTATTCCATGGATAAACATTTAACATTATCTCCCTTGCTGTTGTTTTCAAACAAAGATTACTGTATGTATCTGAAGACACTGAAGAATGATTTTGAGAATCGCTTTGAAGATCGGATTGATATGAATATTCCTGTCTGGGTTATGAATCCATTCATTTACAAGGTTGAAGAACAAGATAATGACTTGTATTTGCATTTACTTCTCATATTTGAACTACAGGGGGCGTTCACATATAGCTAGGTGTCATGGGGGGAGTTGTGCTGAAAAAGGTTGAGAAACAATGCCTTAGAGTATGGGAGCGTGGGACCTGGGGCCTGTGCTTCAAGTGGCTCATAGTTAATCTGGCCTGAAGATTTTGTTCACTCAAAAATATACGATCGCGAGTTCATTTCAATAATACATACATACATACTTCAGTAGAGGGATAGTGTAGTGATATAAAGTATGTCTTCGGTTTGGAGACACTTCGTGGTGATCGAAGATAGAGGACCTTGGTTGTGGAAGAGCAACAAACACAGTATTTATGAGAAGAATATTGTTCTCATTTCTTCGTTTATTTTTCTTCTCATGTGAACGAATTTAGAGAGCGCCAGGTTATCGCGTTTACAAGACAACAATGTTCAATTGCTTTTCTTAGGCGTGCGAGCTATTCATGAGTTATGCGTGGAAGACGAATCGAAAGGCAAGTCCCGGGGAAGAATCGAAACCGTCTTGCTGTTGGGGCGATCTTCCCAAAGAAATCTGGGGTTTTATTTCCGTCGATATAAGAGTCTCTTCTGGGCCAGTTTGCGGATCACTTCGAAGTACGGAATTCTGTTTCATTTAGTTTTCTAAATGAGTTGGTCACTTTTCTGAGTTACTACTAACAGAATCGAGGGTTGTTCCTCCTTCTTCCACCCATCTGGGTGAAAGAGCGTCCTACTTCGTCTCTGACCTGTCGCCCTGGATTCAAATCTAAAACTGCTAACTGCTTCTAACCGGCTCTCTCCTCCCTCAGCCCTAACGGGCAAGGGGGCCACTTTGTGCGACCTGTCACTAACGGCGTCAGATCTCAACTCCCTCCTATTTTCATATATCGGCCCTTTTAACGGCTACCGGTAATACGATCTGTCCAGTTTGTCACGTACGCAGTTTAACACAGCTCGTAGCCCCGGTAATACGATATGGGCTTTTTTTTGTCACGTACACACCATTTCGTTACAATAGCAAGGTGATCTCACATGCAATTGTGACTGAATTCAATTCTTACTATATGGAATTTATTTAGGGAATTATAATGTTTTCTTTTTTTTTTCAACGAAAAGTCGATTTTTGTGATAACACCACTGTTCAGGGAATTTTAAGTGGCTTAAGTTGTCCATGTATGCGGTTACTTTCTACGATATTTTATTTTAGTAATCGGATTGCCAATTCTGCGAAAAAAAAAACAACCCGTTTTAGTTGTATGGTAGGTTATAACGATAAAATTACAATGCCGATAATAACAAGAACCAGTTCGATGTCTATTGCTAAACTTCAGAGAAAGATTAACGGCTTCCTGTTCCCATCAAATACGCTTTCGTCTGGTGAAGTCGTTAGTATAGTGGATAAAATAGTTTCAAAGCAGTTGTTAAAATAAACATCTCTTTCCCTTACTCTTTTAGCCTATCATATTTAGTAGTAAGCAACTGTCTAGTTTCTTAGAGACACATAAAACAAAGGTTTAATGGATGTTTTACTTGTAAAGTGATGAAAAATCTAGTCAAATGCTCGATACATGAATGAAAATGTCTTTTGAAAATACATTGCGCAGTATAATATACTTGAATATACTTGAAATAGGCTTTTTTTGACAGCAGTTAATTGCGTCATTAAGCCAGCTTCAGTTTAGTTGGGCTGGGATTAAACTAATAAGAAAAATGGTAGTTAAATTTGGTATGTCCGATATCAGAACAAAGATTATTTTAAAAGATATTGATATTCTCGGATGTGACCGTCTTTTCACTTAGGCTGTTCCATGCGTTTACCACTCTTGCAGAGAGGAAATTCTTTCTAACACCAATTTGTTTATTAATGTGTTTTCAGTTTATATACTCTCGTCACTTTTACAACGACTATCCTGCTGTCAGATATTTTCTGAAGTTTGGAGTGGAGGTCTGAATTTGTAGTTTATGGCTGTGTCCTCTGTTTTTAGATGAAGTCAGCATTTTCTTATCAGGGCATTTTGAGCAATGAACGTCAGTATCCAATCTATGTATGTTGTTCCGGATTCTATAGACCTCTAGTAGGTCAGCACGTCTTCTTCTGTATTCAAGGGTTTCTAGATTAAGTTGTTTTAATGTTTCAGTTTAGGATATATCTCCAAATCTCGGAATGATCTTGGTGGCTCTCCTCTGAACTCTTTCTATGGCATCTGAGTTGTACTTCAGGTTAGGAGTTAGTAAGGTTAGTAATCGGAAAATGTTCAATATTTAATAACGTCTGTAACTTTATTTGCTTCGAAAGTGATTGCTATCAGAAATTCTAGAATATGTTAGGTTATTTTGTACACGCAATTTATGATTGTTTGTTTTATTTAAATTTTCACTTTTTAACTTCTTTTCTCTGCCTCAACACAATACAGGAATGTTGTGTTTTGATGATTGAAAATGAATTGTGCCTCAGTGCATTTTTAGAAATCGTCAACTAAAACTGTCAACATAACATAGTCAATATCAACATAGGTTTCTTCAGTTTTTAAGTTGGTCTGGCTGGCTATGTATGTATCACGCGTACAGACCGCACTAATGGAGATAGGGGGCTGAAAATTTAAACATTTACACCTTACTATGTCTAGAAAAGATGCTTCTTTTGGGGGGAATACATATTTCAATAACACATAGATAGGTACAGGACACTTCTGTAAAGTGATAGCAAGGTGATCTCACAAGCAATTGCGAGTGAATTCAATTCTCACTATGTTAATCTCCATTTAATACTGAGTTTAATAAACAGTAACCCTTTTTGGGGCAAGTGACTATATATGATCACCTGAGGACATGTCAGCCACATGCAAATATTTCAGCCACAAAGAGAGCATAATCTGCATCAATGTGGTCTGCAAGCTTTGCAAAGTACAATTGTGCTTGAACAAAGACAGAACCTCATTTGAGGCATACCACACCCCATTAAATTAGCCGGTTTTTGGCCCGCACAATAAAATGTTAAAATCAACCCAGAGATGTTATTGGTTTTGTCAATATCAATTTTTTGTATCTCTTTATTTTATTGAATGTTTTTAATTCCATGTTTTATTTAACTTTCTACTTTAATTTTAAATTTTTTTATATTTTTCATTTTTGGTCACTTTTTGGGCGAGGCACCATATATGAGCACTTCATAAACAAAAGAAAATATCTTGTAATTAGTTCTAGTTTAACATACAAAAAAGTTGTTTTGATATCGAAAATATTTTTTAAGCTGCCCTATAAAGGGTAAATCTTAATAAACATAAGTTGTCGATATATGCAGATCCGATCTACAGTATTTTTTTTTAGTAATCGGATTGCCAAGTCTGTGAAAAACAACTCACTTTAGTTGTATGGTAAATGGATGTAAATAACATAATTCACTGGAGATATTTTGTTGAAACAGAGTAAACCAATGTGGTCTGCAAGCTTTGCAAAACACCATCCGCACGCAGATAAATGCATAGCAGTGCCGTAGACGTCATTTTTTAATTGGGTGGGAACATTTCCATTTTCTCCTAAAAGATTTTATTTTATTCACCCTAACAGACTTGCAAAGTGCACAACTGGAA
>VCCN01000071.1:2152770-2174092 GCA_006491835.1 Architeuthis dux
TCCGAAAGTACTCAATGAATTTCAATGAGATTTTGTGGAAGGGTGCTTAGTAAGAATTGATTAAATTTTGGGACGGATCAATGCACAATTACCTTCGCTCCATCGTAGTTATACGTCCGCGCCACATAATATCGGCAAAAGTTCATGACTGTTCACACAATATCTCCAAAGGTTCTCCATGAATTTCAATGACATTTTGTGGAAGGGTGTGCAATGGGCCATGTAAGAAGTGATTAAGTTTTGGGGCGGATCCATTTCAATGACATTTCGTGGAAGGATGGGAAATGGGGTAAGGGTAGTGGTCAAATTTTGGGGTGGATTTAGGAATTCTTTTTTTATTGAGAGATATTTTCCGTTTTTTTTATACATTTATGCATACGCTCATGTCTGTTCACACGATATCTCCAAAGGTTCTCAGTAAATTTCCATGAAATTCCGTTGAAAGGTGGGCAATAGGCTACGGAAGAAGTGATTAAATTTCCGGGTGGATCCATACAGAATTACCTCCTTTCCGTTGTAGTTATATGTCCACACTGCGTAATATCGCCAAAAGTCCATGCCTGTCCACACGATATCTCCAACATTCCTCAAGGAATTTCAATTAAATTTGGTGGAAAGGTGAGAAATGGGTTACTGAAGAAGTGTTTGAGTTTATGGCGGGTCCATACACAATGGAAAATGGCGTTGACAGAAGTGTGCGCTCTCTGAATGCTTTCTAGTTCATAATGAATTTCCATGAAAAACGGTCGTGAGTTTAATAGCAGATGCGGGAAAACATTTGCACACCCACTTTATCCACCCGTCTTGAGTTCTGGTTTCTCATTATTATTTATGTCGAGTACTTCATTTGATATTCATATTCAATGGCAACTAAAGCGAATGAAAGGGAGTCATAACAAAAGGGATCGCCGATAAAATCAAAATAAAGAATAGACAAGCTAATCGAAATCCAGAATTAATTGATACAACCGAATATCACGTAATTTCAAATTCCATACAACACGTAACAACAACGATGTATTCGGTCGCCTCAGCCTAGTCATGATTCGGCCAATCAACGTTCAGCAAATTGAACTTCGGGAAAGTGATTTTCGGTAAGATGAATGTTTGAGAGGTATATGTATTTCCGTCTGTCTGTCCATACGACATCTCCAAAAGTTCTCAATGGATTTTAATGAAATTTCGTGGAAGGGTGGGGAAATGGGGTATGGGAGAAGTGGTCATATTCTGGGGTGGATCCATACAAATTTGCCTCCTTTCCGTCGTAGTTATATGTCCACATCACATAATATCGCCAAAAGTGCATGTCTGTCTACATGATATCTCCAAAAGTTCTCAACGGATTTCTATGAGATTTTGTGGAAGGATGGGAAATGAGATAAGGGAGAAGTGGTCAGATTTGGGGGTGGATCCAGGAATTGTTTCTTATTGCGAGATATTTTTCCGGTTTTTTATACATTTATGTATACATTTATGTGTGTCCGCACGATAATCTAAAGGTTCCCAATGAATTTCCATGAATTTTCGTTGAAAGATAGACAATAGGCTACGGAATAGATGATTAAATTTCCGGGTGGATCCATACAAAATTACCTCCCTTCCGTCGTAGTTATATATCCACACCACATAATATCGCCAAAAGTTCATGTCTATCTACACGATATCTCCAAAGGTTCTCAATGCATTTCTATGAAACTTTGTGGAAGGGTGGGCAATGGGATACGGAAGAAGTGATTAAATTCTGGGGCGGATCCATGCAAAATTGCTTCCCCTATCAATGGCGTTGGCAGAGGTATGCGCTCTCTGAGTGTTTTTTTAGTTTATTACTGCAATCGCGTTTTCTATTGACTAAAATAGTAGCCGCTTTTGTTTGTTTTTTAAGTGAGAATGGGGAAAGAATATTTCGTCTGGAGTCTGTAATAGTTGGGGGTGGGGAGCAGAAATTGATCAATTTGAGACAAAAATAATAAAGTTTGATTTCCGCACTCTAAGTTGTATAGAGAGTCGTAATTGAGACAGACTCCATTTAGTCATATATAACTTCCGATACGGTTTTTATATTTAGCCCTTATTTTCAGGCTACGAGGATTATAAATTGATTTTTCAGATTATTTTTTACCTATTTATGACCAAACCAACGTCTGTTTGGTGATTCGTGCCATAAACAGTGGGGTCCTTATATATATGATGTGTATCCTCTTTATTTAACAGGAAACATTCAAGATCACATGAGACAGTAATTTACTAATATTAGTCTCTGTAAAACACCAGGTCTTGTCTAATCACAACAGCTGAATTCAGTAGCTTTTTGAATTGGTGAAAGCCTTTGCGGGTATGAAGCCTGAAGCAGTGGCGTAGCAAGAGGGGGCGAAGGGGGGCAGTCGCCCACGGGCGCAAGCGTGAAGGGGCGCAACAATTCCTTTGGCCTTTTTCTTTTTAGGTCAATACATTTTAAATGTATATCTGTATCTAATTTTAAAAAATTGAAATTAATCTATTAAAAATCTCCCGAAACTTTACATTTCTCGATTATTAAAACTCAGTTTTATTTAATAACCCGATGTGGCTTTTCCACTTCTCAACAAATCTAAACCCGACAAGACAATGACACCGAAACACCCGGGCCATGCGCTATAAGGGCTACCCCCCCCCCTTTAAACGTAATTTCTGTTTAACCCATCACACTCGGAGTTTACACCTGAAGAAAGCCGAAGAATGGATCGGCCGAAACGTCGTGTTCACACCACAAATAACAAGAAGGAGTTCAATCGTCCGAAGAACCATTTGAACATGTTAGAAGTAATCATGGAGAATAAAGAACTTTAAAATATTCAAATTAAGTTTTTTTGAAAAACAACTTTTAAAAATTAATTTTTGAGCCAATATTTAATTTTTTAAATTTTTTGTACAACCGCAAAGTCTACAATATATTTTTTTTTAAAAGAATCCCAGAATAAAAGTCACAGGAGGAAAAGTCACGGAACCAAAGTCACAATGTAGCGTTACCTACCTAAAAAAACGTAATAGGAAGAAAAGTCACAACTAAATAATCAAAGCATTTGGGGGGGGGGGGCAAAATTATCTTTGCCCCTGGGCGCCGAGAACCCTTGCAACGCCACTAGACTCAAGATACAACATCTATGCGAATTTGTATTATTATTGTTACAAATTCTTTTTATTAAATTTGACTTGTTGTAAAAACAAGTCAAATTTAATAAAAATTAATTTTTAGTTGTTTTTATACAACTTTCAATTCGGGCCATCGTTTCTATGTCGACGAATAACAGCACGATCGGAAATAAAGTTTGGGAATCGAACTCACGTAAACAAACAATCGGATCGTCCATAACTCACTATACCAAAGTCTTCATACCCCCCCCCCAACTTTCATACAAAATTTCATTGAAATATCTTTTAAAAAATACAGAAGTTGCTCAATTTTAATTTGAAGAAGTTACCCACTTTTAAAACACGGACGAGGCCTTGTTTTAACCAGTAGCATGTTGGGGGTGATCAATTAAAACATTGGAAAAAAGCGTCAATGAATAAGTTACTTCTTTCGCCTTTTGTTGGGTGGTGATCACTAAAAAAGTCTGAATTTTCAAAAAGAAACAAGCGTGAATGCTGCTGGACACAAACGTAGGGACCAATTTAGCATAAACTTTCATTGTAACCTATTTGTGTGTTTGTGTTGGTTCAAAGAAACCGTTTGTTCTAGATATAATAAGGATTAAATGTTGAAATTTTCATCCCTCTAGTTCCAATGGTGCGGCCTGTACGCCTGATAGATATATAGCCAGCAAGACCAACCTAAAAACTGAAGAAACCTATGTTGACAGTTTTGGTGACAGTTTTGATGACAGTTTTCGTTGACGGTTTCTAACAATATCGTGGCAATGATGTTTACGGTTCAAATCTGCACACATCAATTCTTATACATGGTCTAATATAAACTAATTTAAGCTTGATTTGAAATAAAGCGTGATACATACATGGATACATAGCCAGCCAGCCAGCCGGACCAACTTGAAAACTGAAGAAACCTATGTTGACAGTTGTGGTTGACAGTTTCTAACTCACTAACATATACATAGATATATGCATAGATAGCCAGCAAGACTAACCTAAAAACTGAAGAAACCTATGTTGATAGTTTTGGTGACCGTTTTGGTTGTTGGTTTCTAACAATATCATGGCAATGATTTTTACGGTTCAAATCTACACGCATCAATTCTTCTACATAGTCTAAGCTAATTTAAGCTTGATTTGAAATAAAGCGATAAGCTTATTTTGCATCCCGGTAATAAAAAAAAGAATTAAAAATGCAACCACTTGCAGCTTAGGCAACCGTAAAATCTCTAAATAAAACTAGCATTCCAAGGAAAATTAGGAATCATCGCCACCTATATATGTTGTGTTGGGGGTGATCAATTAAAAAGTTGGGCTGTGATCACTAAAAATGTCTGAATTTTCAAAAAAACTAGCGGGAACAAACTAGTGACCAATTTAGCATGAACTTACATTGAAAATTGAACCTCCCACTACAAACCTATTTAAATTTTCCTACTGATTGAGGGGGGTGTACAAAATTTCAAGTTTCTACTATGAACGGTTAGGGTCGGTAGAACTCCAGATGGATAGATAGATCAAATTGAATTCCCCGTCTAAAAACCTATTATGGTGGGAATTTAAAAAAAAAAAGTTTCCCCTACTCATTGAGGGAAGCGTGTGTGCAACATTTCAAATTTCTACTATGAACGGTTAGGGCTGGGAAAAGTCTGGCTGCATAGATAGATGAAATTGAACCCCACCTCTAAAACCCCGATTTTCAAAAAACAAAAAGAAGCATTTTCCCTACTCATTGGGGGGAGTGTGTGTACAACATTTCAAGTTTCTACTATGAACGGTTAGGGCTGGGCAAAGTCTGGATACATAGATCGATGGATACATAGATAGATAGATAGATAGATAGATAGTATTAGATACATATAAATGTGTGAACACATGAATAACCTAAACCTTTGGTAGTGGTGATTAATAAATGAATTGATGGATTTTGTAATCAATTACACTAATCTGTACCCAATTAGACTAATCTGTAACCAATTAGACTAATCTATACAATTTGTCACCATCAGCCACATCGTGCGTATTTGATGAGATGTCTTAATTATGTTCTAAAATTTGATGATTGAATTATCAAATTAATAATTTGCCAATTACTAATTCATGGGGGAAACGAAATCAATAATTTGTATAGATAAGCCTAATTAGTTGCAGTTAAACGCACACAACAAATCAAACTATCAAACTTAAATATAAGTATTGAACGGGGCAATCATTACCTTTCCTGTTTTCATATGGCTGTCGCTTCAGCTGCCGACGACTCGGGCGATTCCGCTATCAGCGGCCGATTCCGGAACCGGCCGAGTCGTCGGCTGCTGATGATGCCGGCGAATTTAAAAAGCTAAAACACTAACCCTAACGACCCTAAACCTTAAAAATAGCAACATCAACCCCAACACTAACACTAACCCTAACATTAACCCCGACACTAACCCTAACCCTAACACCAACCCCAACGCTAAAAACACTACCCCTAAGCTTTTGCTTGAATAAAAACACACTGAAAAAAAACCCTAGTCTCTTGAACCACACGGAATTGCCCGATATCAGTAGACAACTTAAAAAATGAGAAAAATAAACTGAAAATGCTGTTCTGAGGAATTTTCTTGTCTCTTTCTTTGACTTTAAATTCGCCATCAGCTGCAGCGAAGGACTTCAGTTGATTCCGTTATCAGAACAGCTAAAGCGGCGGCCATATGGAAACAGGAAAGGTAATGATAGCCCTGAAGGGTGCATAATATAACTCTGTTCTTTGGCTATGAACAAAGAAAGTCACGAAATTGCATTTGTTGATTTGAGGCTAAACCAAACTATATATAGTTACAAAACTTCAGCTATTCAGCATAAATAATCAATACGGGCAAACTTTGCAATAACGCACTTCGGTAAACGGCCGTTTTGAATGGCTAGAAGTGGCTAGATTTGTTAAAAATGGCTACATTGGGTAGATTTCATTTCCAGGTAACTGTATATGCCCCAAAAACCCACACAAAGGCTCCAAAAAGTATCATCATAATCATCAGCCGTAAGTCCACTGATGGACAAAGGCATTCCCCATCTCCTTCCATGACGACCTAGATTGTGTATACTGTCCCATGGGCACCAATAGGTTAGTCTTTCCCCCAATCTATTGTCATCTCTTCTTTCTAGAAAATATTCAAATAACGTTATTCTCCATCTAAAGATCTAAATGTTCAAATACGTCAATATCTGATCAATACGTTGTATATTTATACTTTTTGGAGCTTTTCTATGAGATATGATTTTTTAAATCTAGCCACTTTTCTATGAGATATGATTTTTTAAATCTAGCCACTTTTAGCCATTCAAAATGGCCGATTCAAAGTGGCTTATTGCAAAGATTGCCATCAATAAGTATACATTATTTGATTATAACTTACCTACTGCACGATGACTTATTTATTTTCCAGATTATTTCATTTTATTTAAATGAACCAATAATATTTATGATTAAATATTCTTGATAATTATAAGGACATAATCACCTAAACTATTCACAGCGAGCCTTGAAAGCATCTTTCGGAAAACTGAAGACTTAACTTAAGATTTGCCGATGAAATTTCTATGACGTCCGAAGCACCAGAAGAATTACAAAAAAAAGTTTTTAAAAAGTAGGCTTGAAGATGAACAGAACAAAGACAAAGGTAATGTTCAACGATAAAGTCCCCCAAAAGAACATAAAGATAGAAGGAGAGACTATAGAAGAGGTTGATGAATACATCTACCAAGGACAGGTAATAAAGTTAGAGAAAGACCATGACAGCGAAATAAAACGACGCATAACGATAGGTTGGAAAGCATTCGGTATGAATAGAGACATTTTGAAGGGCACCTTGCCGATGTGCTTAAAGCATAAAGTATACAACGGTTGCATAATACCAGCCATGACTGCGAAACCTGGAAATTAACGAAACGAGCTGAAAACCAACTTAGAATAGCACAGAGAGCCATGGAAAGAGCAACGCTAGGAATAACTCTAAGAGATAGAAAAAGATCAACTTGGTTCAGAGGGAGGACTAGAGTAAAGGATATTATACAAATAATTAAGCAGCAAAATGGAGATGGGCTGGCCACCTAGAAATAATAGATGACAATAGATGGGGGGAAAGACTAACATATTGGTGCCCATGGGACAGTACACGCAGTAGGAAAAGACCAGATACAAGACGGATGGATGAAATAGAAACGTTCGCCGGTAAGATGTGGCAGAGGTTAGCACAATCTGGGTCGTCATGGAAAGAGATGGGAAAGGCCTTTGTCCAGCAGTGGACTTATGACGGCTTAGGATGATGATGAAGATGACGAGATGTATTCATTCTTGTTTAATATTTAGACATTCTTGAGAAAGGTAATAGAGCAATGGATTTTGTGGTTAGCATGCATATAACCATGCTGTGAGATTTGATATTCAATAAGAATGTTACAACCTTGGAGTCTCTTTATTCAATGTAGACGATGTTACCATATATTGGCTGATCAACTTGTACATCTACTACCAAACGCTTCATGGATGCAAGCCTTTATTATACGTGCACAGCAGATTCACGCATCCACCCTATTCGTTACGCTCAAGAACATGTTACAATGCGGGTTTGGTTGGTCACTCAATAGAAACCGTCACGTGACCAACGTATGTTGGCAGCATGTTGAGGGTGATCAATTAAAAGAAATCTTGAAAAAGGGGTGATCAACTTACTTATCTCGCCTTTTGTTGGGCAGCGATCACTAAAAAAAGTTCGGATTTTCAAAGAATAAAAACAAGCTTGAATGCTACAGGACATAAACTAAAGGACCAATTTAGCATAAACGTACATTTCAAATTGAACCAGCCACTAAAAAAAAACTATTTAGGAGTGGGGGAGGGGTAAAAATAGTTTTTTCTATACATAAATAACCAGTGAGCCAGCCAGCCAGCCAGCCAGCCAGCCAGACCAACTTGAAACTAAAGAAACCTATATTGATGTTGACTATGTTATTGATGACAGTTTTGGTTGATGGTTTCTAATTAACACAATTCTTTTCATCAATATGTTTATATTTTCTATCTATCTATCTATCTATCTATCTATCTATCTATCTATCTACAGGAAACCTGATACTGCACGCAGGATACGTTTCAAGTAATAAAAAAAATCGTTTCTTCTTGGAAACTAAAGAAACCTATTTTGAGAGTTTTGGTGACAGTTTTAGTCGACGGTTTCTAATAAAGGTTCCGAAACTTAAGCAAGTTTTTTTTTCTTTTTGTGTCATTCAGAATTGGACGTGATTCGCATTTCTGGACAATTCCATTTGGCTCTTTATGCACAACGCAGTGACTAGCCCATCTAATAGAGAGAAAATTCGGTTTAGAGAATCGACACCATTTCAGATCAAATCACCATATTCTATACACTGGAAGAAATCAAATGATGAACACTAGTATTGAATTGCAGACGACTGCAAAGGACTAGACAAGGAGTATGTGAAATACAAGGGAAAATCGAGTTACCTATTGTAATTCAAAGACTTTTATCGTTTCCTCATAACTTTTCCTCTATCTATCTATCTATCTATCTATCTATCTATCTATCTGTCTATATATCTATCTATATATCTATCTACACTGTGTTTCTATCTATATTATATATCTATCTATCTATCTATACTGTGTTTCTATCTATCTATCTATTTATCTATCTATGTATCTATCTGTCTATATATCTATCCATATATCTATATATCTATATATCTATCTATGTATCTATCTATCTGTCTATCTATCTATGTATCTATCTGTCTATATATCTATCTATATATCTATCTATCTCACTCTGTTCATGTCTATCTATCTATTTATCTATCTATCTATTTATCTATCTATCTATATATTTATCTATCTATCTATTTATCAATCTATCTATCTATTTGTCTATCTATCTATCTATCTATCTATCTATTTATCTATCTATCTATCTACAGGAAATCCGATACTGCACATAAGATACGTTTCAGGTAAAGAGCGTGCGGTAGCGGTATTGCGTTCAATAGTCTTGCATATTTAGTGGAAAACTGAGATACCAATCGTTTTATGTATAACTGAAATGCGTTATTAAATTAAATTTATATTTGTGTCTGCGTTATTAAATTTAAAAGAGGGACACGGATGCCTAGGATGGGAATCACCAACTGGACATCAACCCCTTTCCTTTGCCCTTTCTGGTCCACTCCAAGAAGGTCCCGGGTTCGATTCCCGGTATGAGCGAAGAGTATGGAAAACTGTTCATCGGGATAAATGTCGCTGTGCACTCATCAGCTAATTGAGTACACTCTAAGCTGTGTGAATAGGGTGGAGGTATCCCTTCGGTGGACTTGCATCCTGCCAAGGGAGTGGCCATAAAAACTTGTAATCCTAGGACAGGAATCACCTACTGGACATCAACCCTCTTCCCTTCCTCATTGTGGTCCACTCCAAGGACGCTTAACTCTCTGACGGGTGCTAAGTCAAAAACGTCCAATGTACAAAACGTCCAATGAACAAAACGTCCAATGCAAAATTGTCCAATGCAAAAAGGTCCAATGCAAAAATGTCCAATGCAAAAAGGTCACACACATACACATACGCAACATACACACGGGAGGGATGTGTTTGGTCTACGCTATGGGTTCTATAATCTACCTAACTCAACTGAATGGGTTACCCTTGATTAACCCGATTAATTAATCCCCAGCTGGTACCGAGTATATCAAAGACGCGTTAATTAAATACAACAATCAATGGTACAAATCACAATTTATCCATGCTCGATTATTAGCGACTCAACATATTTAACTGTAGCTAGCTACTCTATAAAGTACAGAATATGATACTCTTGTAAAGAAAATAAAAACAAATGTGAGATAAATGTTTATTAACAACATTAAATTAGTCTTAGCAACATTTACGTTCAGAGAAATTGGCCCTTTTAGCATTGGACATTTTTGCATTGGACATTTTTGTATTGGACGTTTTTGCATTGGACATTGGACGGAGTGAATTAAGGAGTTAAGATACTGTCGCCGAAGCACGGACTGCGTGCTGTAAAAAGTCCCAGCGTGCAGTAGCCCGTATCAGAACAATTCTTTTTGCGTGTCCTACTAATCATATGTGCTAGTATGGCGTGCAGTACTAGGCTTTCCTGTATCTATCTATCTATCTATGAAATGATCTTTCTATTTATCGATCTAACATGTCCAACATTCATTGCTTTTTTCCTAAGATAAGCACTCTATCGATAGCTATTACCCTAATTGTTTAGTGTTTCACTTTATTCACTGAGTTTTCTAACTGGAAGATAGTTTCAGTCAACTCTACCCTCATATAACTTTAAATCTGAATTCCTGGTTGTTTTTGTATTATACAATCGCTAAGCGACGATTGGCTCTCAAACTAGGAACCATGCAACGTTCCCAAGAGAGGATCGTGCTTAACATCACATGAAGTGATCACAAGACAGCACAGTATATTAGAGAAAGAAATAGGAGTCAAAGATATATAATCCATTAGAAAACTCAAATGGCAATGGGCAGGCCATGTTGCAAGAATGTCAGACAACCGTTGGACTCACAACATGGATCCGCAGAGATCATATGCGAAATTGTTCATTTGGCTGCATCTTTTTGAATCAAGAGAGTCTTGACTTTTGCAATCCAATCGGGAATCCTAGATCCCTTCAGGTATTCATGCAATTGTTGGGCTAGCCTTTGATGTATAGACGTACATCTTTTGAAAACCGAAACCCATCATGATCGCTTCGCGGCGTTTTGGCTAAGATCAAAGTGTAATATCTGATCTTCGAAACCGCCATGGCCGCGAAGTTCAGAGAACCACGGCCCTTCGGGGGTCTTTGTGGCATGCTCGGGTATCATCCAGGCAGAAGTTACACAGGATATCTTGGCCAGCTGGTAGGGAGGCGATCACCTTTAGCATGCTCAAGAATTCGTCCTGAGAAGCTTTTGGGATCTCCACCCCTTTATCCCGGTCCCCGTGGAATTTGTCTCAGTGACAGGGATTTGGGATTCTCCGCCCTCAAGTCTCTAGTCACGGGGACATGGGATCCCCCCCTCCCACTCCTGAATCAGGCACTAAATGATCCACCAAGGGTCGATGTGCCGTTAAACAAAACAATCAATCAATCAAACCGAAACCCATCATGGAACTTCCTATTTTCTTTGAATTGCTTAACTCTTTATCGATATCTTTTTAGTCTACTTTCCTTGGCTATTATAGATTTCAACATTGTAAAACTGCAAGTCTATTTAATTGTTATATTTTATTTCTTTTGTGACAAACTTAACCCAACTCACTGTGACACCAGTGTCACATACAATTTAATTGATCTGCACAGTCTCTTATATTATATTATATTTTATCCTTGATTTTAACTCATGAAGTGTGCTAAGTGACATCTAATGAACATCCTGGTGCAGTCACGTTACTGTGTGTCAATGTGCCTACCCATAATCCCACATATGGTTCCTTCAAGTAGAAATGGGTCTGGATTCTTATGGGTTAAGATGAATGTAAAAGAATGTACTTAAAAATGTCAGTTCTGTATATGAGCTGTATATGAGATGTATATGAGCTCAAATATTTATCAATGGTGACAAGTTGAGAAATAGTCACAATTTTCTTTCAAAATAGTTTTATATATAGATGTATTATTCAAATTAGTTTTATTTGTAACGTTTTAATTGGAGCTAGTTATTATAGAAACCATTATTCAATTGAAACATGTGTTGCTAACCAGAAATGGTTATGCTGGATATCTACGTTTGTATAGTAGTATTAATTTGACGTGTAGGACTTCATCACAAACAATGTGATTCTCAGAAAAGCCAGGGCTACAAGCATGCTGCAAAAGAACCACCTGGGCGGGCCACATGGCACAGATTCCCCTTTTCGGAGAACTAGCCGATGACCAGCGAAAAGGCGGCGCACCACAGAAGAGATATAGGGACTCCCTTAAAAGGGTCCTCATCTCCTGTGGTATTGTAACGAAATGCACCCAGGTCGTATTACCGGTAGCCGTTAAAAGGGGCCCAGATCTGAAAATAGGAAATAGAGTTGAGATCTGAAGCAGTTAGCAACAGGTCGCACAAAGAGACGCCCTCCCCGTCACGGGTGAGGGAGGTGAGAGCCGGTTATAAGCAGTAGGGTAGTTTTAGATTTGAATCCGGCAGCAGCAGGTCAGAGGTGAAGAGTTGGCTTCCGTAACCCGGACGGGTGGAAGAAGGAGGAACAACCCTTGATTCTCTTAGTAGTAACTCGGAAAAGTGACCAACTCATTTAGAAAACTAAATGAAACAGGATTCCATACCTCGAGGTGACCCGAAAACCGGCCCAGAAAAGAATCTGTATCGACGAAAATAAAACAACAGATTTTTCCAATTGAAGATCCTTGAATTGTGTCGTCTTTTCTCTCCACCCACGTGGGAGAGCCTTTTCTCCGAAATTAATTTTCCTGCATAGAAATGTCGGCAGACTCCGGAAAGAGACGTCGTCATCATCATCATCTCTTTCTCTCTCGGCGTGAAGAAGAAGTACAACCGGCGTTATACTACAGTATCAACTCTTGTCAGTGGACAAAAGAGGAAGCCAAAACGAATGCATGGCGACGCAAAGTCTACCAAGCAACCGCCCGTGCCGAAACAGAACACAAGAGCAAAGGCAGAAGAAAGACGGCAGCGCTGCAAGGCGAGTGCTCCCCCCGGTGACCAGACCTTCTACTGCAACCGCGCTGCTGAAAGACCTGCATCTGCCGCATAGGCGTGGACCTGCAACAGATGTGGTAAAACCTTCCAAATCTTCGTTCACGAAGCCAAACCAAAATAATAATAATAATAATTAATTTGACTATTAGACGGTTGCTTCCTAGTTTTAAGGAAACAATTTACTTTGGTAAATAAGCGTGGTGTATCTAAACTCTGCCTGGCTATGTATGTATCACGCGTACAGGCCACACCGATGGAGCTAGAGGGCTTACAACATTTACTCCGTAAAACTCCATTGCGCAGACCTAGGACTTTTCACGTTCAGGCCCCGCCGACTTAGAACCTGAAAAGACGTGGAAAACCCTTCCCAATATCCCTTTGCGAAGCAAAGTCATTTATGTCTAGAAAAACACTTTTTTTCGTTTTTTAAAATAGGTTTTTAGTGGGGGGTTCAATTTGCAATGTAAGTTTATGCTAAATTAATCACTAGTTTGTGTCCGCTTGCTTTTGGAAAATTGAGATTGTTTTAGTCCCCGCAGCCTAACTAAAGGCGACAGAAGTAACTTATTCATTTATCACCCCTTTTTATCCAATTTCTTTAATTGATCACCCCGAATACGGCATGCTGCCGAAAGACGTTGGTCACGTGACGGTTTCTATTGAGTGACTAACCAGACCTGTATAAGCAATCGTTTACAGCCTAAAAATGATGAAAGAGAACCCTTTTCTTAAAAGACTTTCTTTAAAATCTTGGTAACCAGTGTTGCCAATTTAGCGCGTTTCGCCTAAAACATTTTGGCTATTTTTGACCATTTTTGACCATTTTTAGTTTCGTTTTGGTGGTTTTGGGCCATTTATGGCAATTTAAAAAGATTTAGCGCTTTTTGGCAGTCAAACTAGCGCGAAAATATTTTTGGAGTTTGCAACACTGTTGGTAACTTGTTTGTAGAGCAAACACACAAGAATCTTAAGTAATGAACGTCAATAAAATTCCATTTAAACTTTCAGCGAATTTTTCTAAAGTTAATGAAAAGTAAGTGTATATAAAAAGCAACGTAATATAAAATAAAATAAATATCATCATTATTTGGTAAATAAGCGTGTGTAATCTAAACTCTTTTTTCAAACACAAATTAAGCAATTTTGCTGGTTTAGTAATAAATATGATTAATTGGTTAAATATGAAGATATTGCTTTCCGAATCTGTTGTGAATTATGATAGAGGCGCCGCCTGGGAGCAGACAGACCATGCGGGGGGCACCGGAGCTGTGGAGGGCGCAATCGGACCTAACGTTTAAACCTTTTACTTCTGTGAGGGGCGCAAATTTAACAATTTACAGGGGGGTACAGCCGGGCCTAGCGCCGACACTGATTATGAGCAACATACAAGAATGTTTTTGGATCGAAATTATTGCTACCATCATTATGTCCATATCGTTTGGATGTTTAATTTTATTAGAAAGACATAATTATACGCTTGTTTATAGTTTTTGGAATAGTATTGGTTGACAGTTTCATCGTCATCATCATCATCAGCAGCAGCAGCAGCTGTCACAAGTCCACTGCTGGACAAAGCCTTTCCCATCTCCTTCCATGACGACCGTGACTGATCCAACCTCGGCCATGTACCACCGGCACATCTCTCCATCTTGTGTCTGGACTTTTCCTACTGCGTTTACTATCCCATGGGCACCAATCGGTTACCGTTTACTCCATCTGTTGTATTTTCTTCTTGCAAAGTGTTCAGCCCATCTCCATTTTTGTCGCTTAATTACTTCACCCGAGTCCATTCTCGTATACATGTTGATTTCTTTCTATCGCTAAGAGTTATTCCTGTCATTGCTCTTTCCATTGCCCTCTGTGTTATTCAGAGTTTTGTTTTCGAGTGGTTTTGTAAGTTTCCAGGTTTCGCACCCGTACGTCATAGCTGGTATTATGCATTGATTGTATATTTTATGTTTTAAGCATGTTGACAGTTTGCTTTTCAGTAGGTCTCTATTTACACCGAATGCTTTCCAACCAATCGTTATGCGTCGTTTTATTTCGTTTCCGTGCTCTTTCTCAAACTGTATTACCTGACCTAGTTAAATGTATTCCTTAACCTCTGCTAGGTCTTCACCCTCTATTCTTATTGTCTTTTTCGGGACTTTATTATTGAACGTCACTTTTGCCTTTGTTCTGTTCATCTTTTACCCTATTTTTCAAAGGATCGAATTGATGAGATATTTTTTGTTGAAATTAACTATCGTTTTAGTCAGGTAGCTTAGGGTAAAAATGTGGACGACGCCGGACAAAAGCACCAAATGTTTTCCACATATTATTCATGACCTTAATTTCTCATTTTTGATAGGAACCACTTCCCCCAGATACATTATGGCGGCAATCTTGAATTTTAAAGATGGCCGCCATCTGAAACCTATATCACCAATATCTTGGCTTGAAAAACACTTAGGATCGTAATATTTTTGTCGAAACATATTTTCAGGGCGAATGGATACGAAAACACTCCTACATGAAAAGTAATAGAAGTATATTTCGACAAAATTAAAAATAACTTATTCAAATGTGTTATGTATTACTGTGGCTAAACATAATATTCTAATGATTTCATATTAGATGGATTGGTCCCTCTGCATGATCTGGCAAGAAAGCACCCCAGAGGTTTTGAAATGCCCACCTAATGCAAATGGATGTGAGGATAAATCAGAACCATACAGTGTTTTCCTGAAAAATGTTAGTGTTTTCCAAAACCTTGGCAAATTGCCAATTGAACTTTATGTAACGATCGTTGTTGATTTCCAATGGTTCATTATAAACAATGGCGTCTTTTGCATTTTAGATCTGAAATAAAGCGTTTGCCGTAAACAACTCAAAAAAAACTTTTGAGAAAACGTGATTTTAATTATCTATTAACATTTTAATTTGTTGTAAATGCCTGACTAAGACTATTCTCACTTATTCCGATCAATAATTATTGATTACATTCAAGATATTAAATGGTTTTACAAATTATGGAAGTCTAATTTTCTAAGTCAGAAAAGACGTGGAATTTACTAGCTAGGTCCATTGCGAAAACAAATTGATTTTTTCTCCTAGAGAATTTTGAAATACTGGAATAGTCTACCAACTCATGTGATAAATAGTACAATTATAAATAATTTTAAGAATAACTTAGATAAATTTAGATCATCTGGGATAGAAAATCAATTAACATCAATTAAATCTTGAATGTTATTAACTGAAATATATACAGTATCGCCCATAAATAAGTACAACCCTACCACTTTTTAATAGAAAGTTAATTGTCTTCTAAACCAAATATAGCAGAATTTTATTATTTCTAGTGGAACATTGTACAATCAAAACGGATATTATCAGCTATTATTTATGACCAAACTCTCCAGCATTGAAACTCTGTCGCCAAAGATATCTTTTCGTAGTGTTGTACTCATCTTTGGACGGCAACATATTCATATTGTTTGCAACAGAGTTTCAATGCTGTAGGGTTTGGTCATAAATAATACCTGATAATATCTGTTTTGATTGTGTAACGTTCCACTAGAAATAATAAAATCCTGCTATGTTTGGTTTAGAAGAAAATTAACTTTCTATAACATAGTGGTAGGGTGTACTTATTTATGGGCGATACTATAGAAGAATCTAGGGGGGGGGGAATAAAACGTGCCTGATAAATGTTTCTCTGTACTGATAAGCTTGTAATTAGAAACCGTCAACCAAAACTGTCACCAAAACTGTCAAAATAGGTTTCTTCAGTTTTCAAGACGCTCCAACTGACTGGCTTTGTATGCATGTATGCATGTATGTATGTATGTATGTATGTATGTATGTATCACGCGTATTTTTAAATCCCCCTAAATAGGTTTTTAGTGGGGATTCAATTTACAATGTAAGTTTATGCTAAATTGATCCCTTGTTTTTTTGAAAATTTGAAAAAGGGTGAGAGAAGTAACTCATTCATTCGTCAATCCTTTTTTAATTGATCACCCTCAACACGGCATTCTGCCAAAGGATGTTGGTAACATGACGGAATCTATTGACTGACGTTTTTATTCATTTTAATACACATTTCTCTAACGTGAATTAATGTGTATTTTAATGTTGAATTTGTATTTTTAACGTAAATTGTATATGGAGATGCCCATAGAGACATTTTATTTAATAAATATATAAAATATGAATGAAACAACTCTAAATATGAATTGCATTATTTTTATGTTAGAAAGATTATTTCGTGACGTGTAAATGGAATTGAAGATAAATTTAGCTAGATTTCATTGCGTGTCTCTTTCATCAAATATTATATATTTCTTTGCAAATAGCAAATCAGAAAGAAAGATGAATTCTTGGATAAAATAAAAATCATTTAGGAAGTAAAGACCATTGTTTGAAACGCAGATTTCTATAAAGTGTTTTCTTTACCAAAGATTTCTATTTTCCATATTGTTTTCTGATTAGATTTGTTTGTATTAAAACGGCATTTCATCACGTCTCAACGCATGCCTCTATCCAATGCGTGCGCTGTTCTGAGTGTGGTACGATAATGGTGATCTTGGCTCAGATGACACCGATAAAGGGTTGAGTGAAAGATGGTTGCTATGTCCTGAATCAGCTCAGGTTCCGCACGTTCTCTTTCGGCGGGGAACGGACAAAAGCCTAGCTAGTGAATCCGAATAAAGGCAAGGGTGTATATTGGAAACCATTAACCCAAACTGTCTCCAAAACTGTCAACATAGGTTTCTTTCAGTTTACAAGTTGGCCTGCCTGGCTACGTATGTATCACGCGTACAGGCCGCACCAATGGAGGTAGAAGGCTGAAAATTACAACATTTACTCCTTGTTCACCTTAAAACTCCATTGCGCAGACTTCGGACTTTTCACGTTCAGGCCCCGCTAACTTAGGACCTGAAAAGACGTGGAAAACCCTTCCCAATCTCCGTTCGCGGAGCCAAATCATTCATGTCTTCGTTTTTAGTGGTGTGTTCAATTTGCAATGTAAGTTTATGCTAAATTAATCACTAGTTTGTGTCCGCTTGCTTTTGGAAAGTTGAGATTGTTTTAGTCCTCGCAGCCCAACTAAAGGCGACAGAAGTAACTTATTCATTTATCACCTCTTTTTATCCAATTTTGTTAATTGATCACCCCGAATACGGCATGCTGCCAAAAGACGTTAGTAACGAGACGCTTTCTATTGAGTGACTAACCAGACCTGTATAAGCTATCGTTTACAACCCAAAATGATGAAAGAGAAGATTACAATCATTTTTTTAAACGACTTTCTTTACAATCTTGGTAATTTGTTCGTAGAGCAAAAACACAAGAATCTTAAGTAATGAACGTCAATAAAATTCCATTTAAACTTTCAGGGTATTTTTCTAAAGTTATTGAAAAGTAAGTGTATATAAAAAGCAACGTAATATAAAATCAAATAAATATCATCATCATCATCAGCAGCAGCAGCAGCAGCATTATTATAAACCGTCAACCAAAACTGTCAACATAGGTTTCTTCAGTTTTTAAGTGATTCTAGCTGACTATCGATCTATCTATCTTCGTGTCGCGCGTACAAGCCGCACCAATGGAGCTAAAGGGTTGAAAAGTTCAACATTTACTCCTTATTATGTCTAGAAAAAACTGTTCTCATTCTAATTGATTCGGCAGTTCCAAAGTTCAATATTTCTTTTGCATTTTGACATATGGTTATTTACATATAAAATGTAAACAAACAATTTTTCAATTTTTGTCTTTTCTCAACATTATAGCCAAATTTCAGCAAAATCGGTCAAGATTTGAGAAATTTTCCCAATTGTAAACTAAAATAACGATCAAGATTTTTCTCAAAATTGTTTTCTTTAAAATCCCCCACTAAGTTTTTTTAGTATGTGTGTGTGTGGGGGGGGGATTTACAATGTAATTTACTGCTAAATTGGTCCCTTAATTTGTGTCCGGCAGCGTTCAGGCTTTTTTTATTTTTAAATTCGGACTTTTTAGTGATCCAACAAAAGACTAGACAAGTAATTTATCCATTGATATCACCCCTTTTCCAATTTTTTTAATTGATCACTCCCAACACGGCATACTGCCAAAAGACGTTGGTCACATGACGGCTCCTATTGAGTGACTAACCAGACCTATTATTATCGTTATCAGTATTATTATTATTTTTATTTTCCTTTGATGTCTGTTTTCATTCATTGCCAACCGAGTTTCAACCAGAAACCTAGGGCATGCAACAATGTTATGACTTAGTAGGCACTGTCAGATTATAGTTATCAAGCTCGCATGTTCCACATACAAGAAGCATCACAACATAACGTTACACAAATTAACACATATAACAAAAACAGTACATAGTTGTATATAATAAAACATTTTTTAAAAAAATATTTTTTTTACATGGACAGTGCTTTACGAAGGATATGAGCAGTGCCTGTGAGAACTATTTTCTGTATTTCGTAGATGTTTGGGTTTCCTGGTATTCTACCTAAATATTTGTCAGCTCCCTTTTTAATGACCCCCAAGGGCTCCTCTAACGACAGGTATTGTTAGAGTTTTGAGTTGCCATAATTTGTGATTTCAATTTCAATTCTTTTGTTCTTAGACAGTTTTTCAAATTCTTTTACAGATGTGTTCCTGTCTGGTGGAATGGTCATATGTATTAATAGACAAATATTTTTCTTTTTTCTTTAATTAGTATGTCTGGAAGGTTAGCATTGATGGTACGATCTGTGCGTATTGGGAAATCCCATAATATTGTTATGTCTCGTGTTTCAGTTACCGGTTCTGGCTGGTGTTCATACCAATGTGCAGTGTGTGGTGCACCATAGTGTTTACAAATTATCCAGTGAATGTACTGCCCTACTCTATCGTGTCTAAGCTTGTATTCATTGAGGGCTAGAACAGGGCATCTGGTCAATAGTTTCAGGTGAGCTATCACAGAACCTGCAGTTGGGGTCAGCACCGTTTTTAAGAACATGTGCTTGGTAATTTCTGGTAAGAAGACTCTGGTCTTGGGCAGCAAGGATGAAACCCTTTGTTTCTGCTTTTAACCCTGAATTTCGTAACGACTGATGGGTTTTAATCTGGTCTACATCAGCATATTGGGTGCGAAGTGGGTATTGTCCGCGTGGGGGTTTATGTTTCCAGCGTTCTTTTAGTATCGTTGTTGTGTGGATTTAGTTTTTATATTCTTTGCATTTTTGTTGCAGTTTGTATAGGGATATGTTGGACTGTTTCGGTCATGTTTAATTCTCTAAGAAATGCCTTGGATTCTTTCACCAGTGAATGAAGTTTTTAGTTGCTTCTTTCACTATATTCATCATCCAGTCGTTACTTGCCCGAAGGTAAGGACTATGGTTGTAGTTTTATGACATTTCTAATTGAATCATACCCCTACCACCTTATTTTCTTGGAAGGTAGAGTCGATCCACGTCTGCTTTTGATGCATTCTGTTGTGGGCAAGTAATTTTCTTGCTTTAACATCCATTCGACGTATGTCAGTTATCCAGTTTATAGTGTTTTAACTGTACTGCACTATAGGTATTACCAAGGTGTTGATGGATTCAATGCGGTTCTTGGAGTTAAGTTGACTTTTAAGAATAGCTCGAATTCTTCTGTAGTATTCCTTTCTTCTTTTTTCTTTCATGAATATCTTAATTAATTCCAAGGGTTTCATAAGTACCCTCCTGTTCAATTCTTTGATGGTTGTTTTCTAGATCTAAATGCGTGTCTGTTGTTGTTGTTGTTGTCAGTTTCCCCCACTTGTAAGTTGCTTTTGCACATTTATTGGGGACAGATTTCATCCCGACATCATCACTAAATTTCTTAACAGTTTGCAACACAGAATCATCTTTTGCGTACAATTTAAGATTACCCATGTAGAACAAATGGTCTATTATCTTATTATTGATTTTATAACCATAGGTGGGGTTACTGAGTTCACCTGAGAGGTGGGTGGGTAAGAGTTAATCAGAAAAGGAGGGGTGAAATGGCCTCATTGGAAGATTCCACAGTTAATGGCTATATTATTAGATTCAGAGGTTCCGCTATCGTGGTTAAGTAGGAGTTTGGTTTTCCATAATGCCATGCTATGCATGAGAAATTTATTTATAGTTGGGGAGATTTTTGTTGTTGCTGTTGTTATTAATATTATTATTTCCTTGATTTTTACAATCATGGCTCCTGTACCCTTCTGTTCAGGTTCAAATGGTCTATTATCTTATACCAAGTCTTACACCTGAGACCTAAGGCAAAGGAAGGTTTTCTTGGGAAGTTGTTGAGCATTTCTTTTTTTTTTGTTCTTAATATCATTCGTTTGCCTTCTACCCACTGGGCACAGACACGCGAACATAATTGAAACATTATAAAGGAGAACGGGGGAAAAATATTCTGAGTATGTGAGCAGTGCCCATTAGCACGATATTTTCTA
>VCCN01000071.1:2184723-2195635 GCA_006491835.1 Architeuthis dux
ATTTGTGTTTCTTTCCACATTGTCAACTATTAATATCATCCAAATACTCATCGTACATACAACTGTAAAGATTTTAAGAGAACAGCAGTCACAGAGGTTTGCAATTCCTTCTCCATACATACTCTGAAAAGCCCCCAACCACATTATAAGTCCACTGTTGGATAAAGGCCTTTCCCATCTCCTTCCATGACGACCTCTGCCCCGTCCTACCAAACTTTTCTATCTCGTCCCTCCATCTTGTGTCTGGTCTTTTCCTACTGCGTTTACTGTACCATGGGCACCGATCTGTTAGTCCCCCCCACCATCTATTGTCATTTCTTCTTGCTAGGTGACCATCCCGTCTCCATTTTTGCTGCTTAATTATGTGTATAATATCTTTCACTCTGGTCTTCTCTCTGATCCATGATCTTTTTCTATCTCTTAGAGTTATCCCTAGCATTGCTCTTTCCATGGACCTCTGTGCTATTCTAAGTTGGTTTTCAGCTCGTTTTGTTAATTTCCATGTTTCGCATCCGTAAGTCATGGCTGGTATTATGCAACAGTTGTATACTTTACGCTTTAAGCACATTGGCAAGGTGTTCTTCAAAATATCTCTGTTCATACCAAATGCTTTCCAACCAATCGGAATGCGTCGCTTTATTTCGCTTTCATGGTCATTCTCTAACTGTATTACCTGTCCTAGTTAGATGTATTCATCAACCTCTTCTAGAGTCTCTCCTTTATGGTCTTTTGGGGGACTCTATCGTTGAACATTACTTTCGTGTTTGTCCTGTTCATCTTTAAGCCTACATTTTTACTTTCCCTATTTAGATCAGTTAACATGTTTTGTAATTCTTCGGATGCTTCCGACCAGTGTTGCCAATTTAGCGTGTTTAGCACTAGATTTAGCGCGTTTTTTCTTTTGTGTTTGCAAAAAGGGCTAAATTAGCGCGTTTACCTAAAACATTTTGGCCGTTTTTGGCCGTTTCTGACCGTTTCTGGCCGTTTTGTGGCTATTTCTGACCATTTTTAGCGTCTTCTGTGAGTCAAATTAGCGCGGAAATATTTTTTGAGTTGGCAACACTGCTTCCGACGTCATGGAAATGTCATCGGCGAATCGAGTGACTTAAGTATTCCCATTCCCTCCCAGTCAGTCTAATATTTATGCAAATGAAAAAGAAAGAAATCGTTGCCATTATTTGTATTCACCAAATGGCATCATATGTTGTCTATGATTCACAACTGTGCGTGTTCACTTTAAAAAGAGATCTGACGCTATTGTATGTAGAAAGTGGAGGTGCGCTGTTGATTATTAACTATGCATGTTTAAACAATATCTGACTGTACATTGAGCTCAGATTGGGATTGGTTACTTTCACAATTGGATTGCCAAGAATGTTCTTCTTTGTTTTAAGGATGGAAAACAAGAATTGATACAATATGCCTTTTTATATGCAAAATTTGAGTTTCTTCTTTTAAAGAATTTCATCTAACTAGCAAGATTTTGTAGATGATTTTGTTTTGGAGGCTTGTATCGGATACCATATTTTTAGAAACCGTCAACCAAAACTGTCAACATAGGTTTCTTCAGTTTTTAAGTTGGTCTGGCTGGCTGGCTGGCTATGTATGTATGTATCGCGCGCACTAGCCGCACCAATGGAGCGGAAAGTTTCAACTATTACTCCTTATTATGTCTAGAAAAAACTTTTTTGTTGAGAATTACCCCCTAAATAGGTTTTTAGTGGGGGGGGGGGTCAATTTGAAATGTAAGTTTAAGCTAAATTGGTACCTTAGTTTGTATCCGGTAGCATCCACGCTTGTTTTCTGAACATTTGGACTTTTTAGTGATCACTGCCCAACAAAAGGCGAGAGAAGTAACTTATTCATTGATCGCCCCTTTTTTCCAATTTATTAATTGATCAAGCCCAACACGGCACGCTGCCAAAAGATGATGGTCAGGAGACGGTTGATGGATGTGTGGGTGTAAACATTAATCGTATCACGGTCTCTATTGAGTGACTAACCATGCCTGCATCGATTAGGATGTATTTCTTACTTCTACTTTTAATTGATCACCCCCAACACAGCATGCTTCCAAAAGACGTTGGTCACCCGACGGTTTCTATTGGGTGACTAACGAGACCCGTCTCGGTTAGGAATCACTCTCGCCTAAATATCGATTCTTATTGATCTGTCCCTTTGTCGCGAGAAGCCAAACCTGTTAACAACCAGTAAAACATAACAACCTGGAAAATAAAAAGAAAATTTGTCTTTTTTTTATGGTCCACAGTTTATGGGATGAACACTTAGTTCTCATATGAGTCACGCAATTCTCAAAAAGGAAAAGAACGCTGTTATTCACGCAATAAAACCCAAGATAATGAAAGGAACTACTCCCATCAAAAATGCTTCAAAAATCGATGGTCTTTGCGCAGCATGACACATCAACATACGCTGATAAAAAGAAATGGGATAATCATTACTATTTCATTATAGTTTTTATTCCACTCGTTACGTACAAGAAATTTCCAATTTTCAAGCATAAACTTTATACACGCTTCGATTAATAAGATTTCAAATAAGGCGAAATTCAGTTTAAAAATTGGGAGAATCATTACTATTTCATTATAGTTTTTATTCCAAATCTCAAAACCTTTCATTCGTTACATACATGAAATTTCCAATTTTCAAACATAAACTTTATACAGGCTTCGATTAATACGATTTCAAATAAGGCGAAATTCAGTTTAAAAATGAATACTAAATCTCGGTTAGTAAGAGCCTATTTAGTACTGTATAATATCCATTTGTTTTAATACACTTAAATTATTAGAAACCGTACAGGCCGTACATTTACTCCTTGTGTCTAGAAAAAAACAGGTGAGTTCAATTTGCAATCTAAGTTTATGCTTAATTGATCCCTTAGTGTGTGTCCTGCAGCATTCACGCTTGTTTTTCTTTTTGAAAATTAAGACGTTTTTTTTAGTGATCCCTGACCAACAAAAGGCGACAGAAGTAACTTATTGATTGACCACCCCCTTTTTCAATTTTGTATTTGATCACCCCCAACACGGCATGCTGTCAAAATATGTTGGTCACGTGACAGTTTCTATTGAGTGACTAACCAGATCCTTTGTGTAATTTACAGTTATCTGAAAATTTAAACATTTACTCCGGCAGCGTTCACGCTTGTTTTGTTTTTTTTAATTCCGACCTTTTTTTTTTAGCGATCACTGCCCAACAAAGTGCGAGAGAAATAATTTATTCAATGATCACACCTTTTGTTTTTCTCCCAATTTTTTAAACTGATCATCCCCAACACGACATGCTGCCAAAGGATGTCGGTTTCTATTGAGTGACTAACCAGACCTGTTAGTATTCGTTTTATTCCCAACGATAATTTCTCTTGTGGGAATTTTGACAGTTTATTAGTTGTGGACTTTAAATTTTAAAAAAAACAACAAAACATATATAGTTTTATTCAGTGACTTGATAGATCTGCCATAGAAAACTATTTCAGATTAAAAGGGAACAGACCAAAGTGCGCTGAGTAGTCACACGCTGAGAATCCGACCAGAGAAACACCAGGTAAGTTTCCTACACGCTCAAAACAACCACGGGGGCCCCAAAACCTTGATCGACAGAGCGTCTCAAAAATATAGTAGTTGTTTAATAAACGAAGTTCCCCGCTGAGAGTAATAGCTTGCTGGCTGATAACAGCTAACATGTGATGTAAATATAGTTTAGTTGAAGGAAAGGCTTGAAAGAATCTAGTTTGGTAAAGACGGAGCGGATAAGTGACGGGGGTGCAATTTACACCCACACATACATCAATCATAAATAACCTTAGTAATCCTTAATATGCCTTAATAAACCTCTTCTTTATACAGCCTTTCTTCTATCATGTACAGCTCCATCTTTTTTTTATCAGTACCACCATGTTAGTGAATGACAACCATATGTAAAGAATGGAATCTGTTCCTACCAGCACCCCACGTAATACTTGGATAAAAAAAAAAAAAAAAGCAAACGCGTTCCTCGAACGTTGCCCAGTTTCGGGTTGCGTTAATGGTAATGTTCTTTATTTACATATTTATTTATGCAATTTAATTAATTCCCCTCATACGGTAAGCATAATATGATATACACTAGTTAATACCCGTGAAAACATTCACGGGTATAGACGTCCCCCGCATCCCCACTATCCAAAATTAGAGCGTTCCTATAAAAGCCTGCCGTAAGACGAAACGGTGTAAAGCGAAGAAACAATTACCATAAATTTATAAGGTACATTTTTTGAGCGTTCCCAGACCCCCAAAATGGTATGTCGGGCTGAGTCATCAGAGGTCGTGCTGGTGGAAGGTACATGAGACTAGGGTGTAGAATAGAGAGTAAGAGGGTGTGCGCTGCCTCTATAATGGATCGCTGCAAAACAAAAGCTGAACGCTATTTTCGCTTTTCTCCTTTTTTTTGAAAAAGCGGAACTGCCTTAATTTGAATTCTATTAGATGCCTTTTTGAGGAAAGAAATTTTTTTAAAAACTTGTTACAGTGGAAGGGTCCATTGTTTCAAATGATGGGTTGTGAGATATTTTGATCAGCAAACGTGTTACCTTTAGGTGGAAGAGTCCGTGGTTACGGACAGAGAACCAAGAAAATCACACTGTTCATTATCATAAGTAGATTAATATTAATATTAATAAATTTACTTTTAAAATAGCTTAATATATTTACAGAAAAACCTCGCTATAACGAACCTCGATATAACGAATACCGACTTTGTGGATCCATCCTAACTGAGTCCGGATTTACTGAACAAAGTTCGATAAATGTGTCGAACACGTAGACCATAACGAACTTTTTTCTTATTTACCGAACGAAGTTAGATAAATGCGGCGAACACGTGGACCATAACGAACTTTCTTATTATTTACCGAACGATGTTCGTTAAATGCCGCGGTCTACCGAAGTTACTACTTGTTTACCGAACGAGGGGCAACCATCGGATATAGCGAACTTTCGGCTTTAACGACAACCCCCTCCTTCCAATTAGTCCGTTATAGCCACGGTTTACACAAAATGTTACTTATCGTATTTTATCTCAAATTAAAATAAACAAACCAAGTAAAGTAAATAAAAGTAAATAATATATTTTCTATAGTTTCTTATAATATTATGAATTTAAGAAGAAAGTAAAAAAGTAGTCGTAAAAAGTTAAATAATAACTATTTATAATACTTCATCTAAATCTAAATAATAATGATTTATAATACTTCATCTAAATCTAAATAATAATGATTTATAACTTCATCTACCAAAACTAAAAAACGGAGAAATATATTAAATGCTGTAACTACCAGAAATGTAAACAAACGATCGGAAAGAAGAGTAGGTTTAACAGTGTTATTTATGCGCGAACGAACTAGGTATACGGTAAATGGGTTTGGGGAACTAAGTATACAGTAAGGCTGGGTTTTTGGAACTAGGTATGAGGTAAATGGGTTTGGGCAACTAGGTATACAGTAAGGCTGGGTTTTGGCAACTAGGTATAAGGTAAATGGGTTTTGGGTACTAGGTATACAGTAAGGCTGGGGTTTGGCAACTAGGTATGAGGTAAATGGGTTTGGGGAACTAAGTATACAGTAAGGCTGGGTTTTTGGAATTAGGTATAAGGTAAATGGGTTTTGGGAACTAGGTATACAGTAAGGCTGGGGTTTGGCAACTAGGTATGAGGTAAATGGGTTTGGGGAACTAGGTATACAGTAAGGCTGGGTTTTTGGAACTAGGTATAAGGTAAATGGGTTTGGGAAACTAGGTATACAGTAAGGCTGGGTTTTGGCAACTAGGTATGAGGTAAATGGGTTTTGGGAACTAGGTATACAGTAAGGCTGGGGTTTGGCAACTAGGTATAAGGTAAATGGGGTTTGGGAACTAGGTATACGGTAAGGCTGTGTTTTGGGAACTAGGTATACAGTAAGGCTAGGTTTGGGGGAATTAGGTATATGGTAAATGGGTTTGGGGGAACTAGGTATACGGTAAGGCTGGGTTTTTGTAACTAGGTATAAGGTAAATTGGTCGGGGGAACTAGGTATAAGGTAAGGCTGGGTTTGGGGGAACTAGGTATAAGGTAAATGGGGTTTGGGAACTAGGTATACGGTAAGGCTGGGTTTTTGGAACTAGGTATAAGGTAAATGGGTTTTTGGAACTAGGTATACGGTAAACCCAGACTTACTTTTTATTTTCCGATCAACGCTATTTGCTTACTGCCTGAGGGTAATTGGTCTGATCAAAAGTTGCGATAAAAAGCAACTAATAACATTTAAGATGAAGGTAAAAAGTAGCCATAAAAAGGTAAATAAAAGTAAATGTTCACACTGTGAGGGGGGTGAGGGGGATGAGTGTAAGTATTATCAACAGCATATTAATGCTAATAGCCTAGGGGCCCTGGTATAGGTTAATCAGGCCTCGACTATCATCTATAAAAACTGAGATCATGCCGAATGGCGCCTTTAAACTTTAATATATAACGCCATTGGCATCTGCCAGGAAAAGGAAACTCCTGTCAAACAGTGTTGCTAACTCAAAAAATATTTGTTTAGTTTGACTGCCAAAAAGCGCTATATTCTTTTTAATTGCCAAAAGTGGCCCAAAATAGCCAGAAAATTGTCAAAAACGGCTATTCGCGCCGCCTCGATGGACCATAGCATGCAAACCCTTAGTTTAAAGCAGAGCTAGGCAACCTACGACCCGCGGGCCAGATTCGGCGCGCGAGCAAATATTGGGATAATTTTGGGATATTGGGATTACTTTTTATGTTTTAAAGATTCTTTGTGTCTTTTTATAGGATTCAAAAAGATGCCTTGATTCAAATAAATCGTGACTAAATTGAGGTCTTTGATTACTAATTGGCATCCTGCGATAAGCACAAATAATCTTCCAGCATGCGTTATAGATTGATTTGAGGCAAAAAAAAAAAAACTAAATGTATTTAAATGGATAATTCCTATAATTCAATCTTTTGATGGTATTTGTTTGGCCCATCGTACACTCATTGATACCCGATCCAGCCCTCAGCGGCAAAAGGGTTACCTACCCCTGGTTTAAAAGGTGGGGTAGGACGTACAGGCCCCGCCGACTTAAGACCTGAAAAGACGAGGAAAACCCTCCCAGATCCCCGTTCGCGGAGCCAAGCCATCATAGAACTCTACTACTACTACTACTACTACTACTACTTATAGAACAACATTCATTACAGCCAAAAGAGATGTCAGTAGTATTATCAGCGACAAAAATTCACTTGCAATTTAATTTCTACTGAACTTAAAAGTCCACGACCCTTCAATACTATTGTCCAGAGACGAAAGGCTAATTAGTTACAAGCGTCGATGAGCGTTTTTTAATCTTATGTTCGTCTGGTTACTGATTTGTTCCTTGATTAAAAAACCTTTACATCTTTTCAATATTGCAAATTGTTAAAACAATTCGTGTGTGTGTGTGTGTGTGTGTGTGTGTGTGTGTGTGTGTGGAAATGGGAGGACACGCGGTGTACGGTGTATACATACTTCTCAATTTCCAGTTTTTTTGTGTGTTCAATGTCTACTAATGGAGACATTACCGTATACCTAGTTCCCAAAACCCAGCCTTACCGTATACCTAGTTCCCAAAACCCAGTCTTACCTTATACTTAGTTCCCAAAACCCAGCCTTACCGTATACCTAGTTCCCAAAACCCAGCCTTACCGTATACCTAGTTCCCAAATCCCAATTCCATCCGCTTATTTGCATGTGTATGATTGTGATCTCTTAATGGAATATGTAAATTTAGACCGTGTTAATATTTATTAAGCTTTGCTTCGTACGATGCAAAGGCCAAAGAAACTGGAGTTGGAATTGTACTGCACAATTTTTTTCAAGCGGAGAAAAATCAACATTGGAAATCCTAGACTCGAACACCGATCTCTGGCGTCACTAGTAGGAAATACATAACTACATCAGCTATCGGACAGGCCCAGAATGAAACGCGTACAATGCGCTTGAAGAAAACATGTATTAACCATTTATTAACCATTAACCAACCATTAACTGACGAGTTCTATGAATGCCAAAAGCTTTTTCGTTCAGACCAAATTTGAATAGGTTCATAGAGTTAATAAGAAAGGATGGATGGAGAGAGTGGGCGAAGAAAGAAGAATGTTTTTCTTTTCTTTTTTACGTCATATTATTCATTTTTTAAATCAATTTTCGAAATAGAAAGAAATGTGACGTAAGAAAAAACGTTCGTAATTCAAGAAGCTTTAACCGTTTTTTTAAACATCTCATATTGTATGCGTAGAGTTATGACCTATAACTTATGGGGAACACAAATAGATACACACGTCTTTGATATGCACGAAAATGAAGCAAGGCTGGAGAAAACCAGTCAGTGTCCATTTTCAGAGAGTCCTTTTTTTTATATCTCTTTTCAAAGTATTCGCAAAGCTATTCCATTCATAAAGATAACAAGAAAAAGAACAGACTCTGTTCAAAACCTGCGACGTTGTTTACACAATTTTTGACAGCATTTGCCACCGTTTGTTTCTGTAATAAAATCATTTGCTTCCAATTGATTGAAAAAAAAGAATAATGTAACGCTGTTATTATTATTCTTTTTTTCTTCTCAATCAATTGGAAACAACTAATTTTATTACAGAAACAAACGTTGGCAAATGCTATCAAAAATTGTGTAAACAGCGTCGCGGGTTTTGAACAGAGTCTGTTCTTTTATATCTTTGCGAATACTTTGGAAAATATCTGATGCTACAAGGTGTCCCTAAAGTCTGGACTATCACTATGTATAACTAACTATTTGTTTTTGCCCCACAGATTAAATATGATTTTGTCGAAAGAAGAAAGGATTGAACTGATACTTTTCAGTGGACTTGAAGGATGGTCGTATCGAAAGATAGCAGATGATTTTAATGCACTTTATGTGGAGTTAATACATCTGGTTCATGTGAATCTCGCAAAGCGCATTGAACTTTGCATCACAAATGGTGGAAAACACATTGAAAAAACATCTTCAATGTGTTTATTTATTAATATTTCACTTAAATAAAATGTTATTTTCTATAGTTTTGAGAAGGGTGTGGCTTCCACTTCTCAACAAATCTAAACCCGACAGGACAAAGACACAGAAACACCCGGGCCATGCGCTTATATGTGCTACCCCCCCTTTAAACATAATTTCTGTTTAACCCATCACACTCGGATTGTACACCTGAAGAATGGATCGGCCGAAACATCGTGTTAACAACACAAACAACAAGAAGGAGACTTCTATTCAGGGCCTGTAGTTATTATATATGTTCATTGGTTGGCTGATTGAGTGTGTGAAGCGAGTATGTGTGATTATGTGGGCAAGTTAGGGTAGGGTGTGGGGTGTGTGTGATATATGACTTTTATTAGTGAGGATGGCTAGAATGTCTTGCCAGTAATGCCATTTTTATCAGAGTGGCTGATGACCCCCGTTTTTCGGAGATTAATGTCATCACTGAGTGTATGTATGCGTGCGTGTGCGTATTAGGAAGTGTGAGTCTGAGTTATGTACGTGTGTGTGTGTGTGTGTGTGTGTGTATGTTCTGTGTATGTGTAAGTGTGTGGGGGTGAACATGTGTGAATAGAGAGAGTGTGTGGGCAAGTTTGTGTATGTGTATAATAACAAGAAGGAGTTCAATCGTTCGAAGAAACATTTGAAAATAAAATGTTCAAATTTTTTTTATTGAAAATATGCATTTTGTGTCCAGACTTTAGGGACACCCTGTATATATAATTTGGAAATGGTTATATGTTTTATATGTCTTCTGGTAAGTTTCATTAGTTTCTGGTGCGTGATTAAGTTGTTGTAAAAGGTGCATTCGATCTATATTCAGTTTACTAGCGTGGTACATGTATTGATGTGTATAGCATTCTATTATTTGTTCTGCTGATTGCTTTTTCTTTTCTGTTTCCATGCAATCCTATTGGTAACAGAGATTAGAAATGTTGGGTAGACCATCTACCGTCTGCTGACACTCCGATATCATTTCCCTATCTTTTGGGGATTATTCTCAGCAGGATGGAAAAGGAAATAATTATATCATATATATCGGGTTTCTTTTTCGGCCATATTGGATCTGGCTTGATTCAGTCTCTTTCAGTGTTGGTAAAATCGTCTGCTCCGCTGATAATACGTTTCTGTTAGGTTTTAGATTACTCATTATGTCTACAATTCGAAGGTTTTTAAAAATTCTTTTAAGTTTATTTTCATTTATTCTTTATACTCAGTTTATAGGATGATTCATATCGGTTTTATTGATTATGCGTTAGACCAGTGGTTCCCAACCTTTTCGAGTCATTCCCCACTTTTGTCAATAAGAATTATTAGTACCCCCCTTCCATTTATTGTTGCAACAAAGAATAATTTCAAATAATAACTTTATGTTACGTATAATTAAACAGCTTTATACTAAGAATTAGTTTAATTTTATTATTGCACAGCTGCTGTCTTTTGTTTTGTTTTAATTAAAGCACGAATATTTTCAACGACATATATATTAGAAATATTACTAGTATTCCCCACCTTCCATTTATTAAGTTGCAACAAAGAATGATTTCAAATAATAACTTTATGTTACGTATACTTAGACAGCTTCATACTAAGAATTAGTCTAATGTTATAATTATACAGCTGTTGCTGTGTATTTTGCTACTCAAAGAAAGCAAACGAAAATAATTAGAACACATCATTTGAAATTCAAATCTATTACAAGAAAATAAGAATTCTGCTATTGTTACTGATATACACATCAATGTGATTTCTGTTCTTGTTTTTCTTTTGCTACTAGTTCTTCAATGTGTGGGTCTGTTAGTGAGAAGCTCATTTTAAATCATTCTCAATTTGGAGCTTATTTCGAGCCT
>VCCN01000071.1:2297103-2309402 GCA_006491835.1 Architeuthis dux
CCCCGCCCCAGCCACGCAGATTTCCAAACGTATTGAACAGTTATTTCCTTTGGAATCCTTCAGCGTGGCCGAGAAGGGGGAGTAGAACTTGGCCACAACTCTTCCTCCATACTATGCGCCCAGCCATAGACACTAAAACCTTGGTCGGCGTGGGCCCCAGGATTTGGTTTTCTAACCGACAGCGAAAAATTACCGAGAAAACAACACTGACCAAATCTCACTCACTATAATTAAACGCTCATGAACCAATCTCCTAAAAGAAGACTAAATAGCATTTAGCAATGATTTAAGCCGTACAAGAAGATTTTAATTAAATGTTAAGCTCTAAAATGAAAATAATAGGAAGAATGTTTCCGTACACATTTCAATTACGTCTGCCAGATACAGGAATTGAAGAAGGCCAAAATGTTATCTATAAATTCATTTAAAAAACGAAATCGCGGTTTTCAAATAGTGAAGAAAAATATCAATTATTTTAATCAAATGAAAAGCGCTATAAAGGGGGCATAAACGGGAAAGGGCACCAAAAGGGGACACTGGGGGAATAAAAACCTAAAAAAGCTCTAAAATGAAATCAAATAATCTTTAGGGACGGGTTATCATTCAATGTTTATTGTTCTGGTATAATAATCATGATTTGAAATTTGAACCTTGAACTGGTATCGATCCAGGTTAAGAGAATGTCTCGAGAACAATTAATATCAAACACGCATACGCGCACATTAACAAAAAGAATCATTCAAATAACTATGGTTGCTCATTATTTTTTTAAATGTGTCCAACACATCTTTTAGACACTTTTTGGTCGGTTTGTCGGTTGGTTCCGTTTATGTAAACAACAGAAAGAGGAAGGAAGGGGGTATGCTATAATGTCAAGACGTGTGACGTCAATAAAGAAACATCTAGTCTGATCAATAGATGACATATCAAGCGTTTGTTTTACAATGTTGCCAAGAATCGCTTGTTATTAATAGCTAAAACTGTCTTCAAAAATGGCTAAAATCGGCTAAACTTTTCAATTTACTCCTAACTTTATAGTTAAAACTGTCTTCAAAAATGGCTAAAATCGGCTAGATTTTTCAATTTCCAGCTAACTTTATAGCTAAAAATGTTATATATACTCATTTAAAGCCCACTTATCAAATAAAATAACCATACACTCCAGAACAAATTATTGGTAAAAATCCCACACTTACTTTAATTTAAACTTACTAATTGTAGATTTTTATCGGCTAAATTGGGGAAAAATCAGCGAGATCTAGCCAAAAAATGGCTAATTTGGCAACACTGGTTTTATAAGAGGAATTTTTGTTTTAGATGCGTTCATGAATTTCTATAAGATACTTTTCGGTTGGTCGGTCCCGATTATGTTAAATATCAATTTTCTCAGCCGTATCGTGCTGGATTGATATGAAACTTAGACGTGACCTTCGGGTAAATCATCCTCACCTTCCCCTTCCTCCTGCTCCTGTTACTACTACTATAACTATTAATGCTACTACTATTTCCTTTAGAATCCCTTTGAAATCGGAAATCACAGATATGGATGTAAGGATGGTGGACACATCGTTGAACTTATGGTTCTTTTTCTGGTTTATTTATGACTACTTTTTACATTCATCTTAATTTATTAGTTGCTTTTTATTGCAACTTTTGCTCGGACCGATTACCATTCGTCAGTGAGCAAACAGCGTTAATAGGAAAATAAAAAAAAACAAGCCTTGTATGGGATTTGAACCCATATCCATTATGGAGGGAGCACGGTTTATGCCCACCTGCTCTACAAATTGAGCTACTAAGACTCAACCAAATGGCAGAAGTCAAAATAACACCCTTAAACTGAAAACCTATTTAGGGGGTAATTTCCAAAAAGACAAAAAAAATGTTATAATAAGGAGTAAATATTGAAATTTTCAGACCTTTAATTTATTGGTGGGGCCTGTACGCATGATACATACATAGCCAGCCAGGCGGACCAACTTAAAAACTGATGAAACCTATGTTGACAGTTTTGATTAACGGTTTCTAAGTATCAATCAATGAATGCAAAATGAATTCCTTTAATACTTAACGTCTCGACAACTACTTATTTGAAAAGTGATGTACAATGCGGTATTTTCGTCTAAAATCACTTTAGAAAATATCAGTTTCGTCTAAATCCCTTTGGTCTAAAATCACATTGGTCTAAAATTACGTTTGTCCCCACAATATCTTTATTATTATTAGATGAAGTATTGTAACACATTATTTTTTTTATTAAATTCGACTAGTTTTTTAACTTATAAATCACTTTGGTCTAAAATCACTTTGGTCTAAAATCACTTTTGTCACCACAACATCTCCAATATTGAATTTGTTACATATGAAAATAAAATAGGACATATTTATTAACTTTTTATGGTGCTATTTATTAAGCTAAGTTCAAACTATGAATGAGATTATGTGCTTTAGTTTCTTAAAGGATTAAGAAAGAATAACCCAAGACTTTACCAATGTTTTTCATTTTTGACTCTTATTTCTTTTACTTTATTTTTCTGTTACTTTTATCGAAACTCTCAGACCGTCATTCTACGACCGTTAAGAACAATCCTCTCCTAATTTAGGAGAGTAAACTCTCCAGTGTTTGTCTATCCCGTCACGTTAAACCAAACCGATATATAAAACTAACATTCCCCTACCATGATTTGAAATCACGACTAAATTATTGAAAGGCGGCTCTCTTACCAACTGAGCCAAACTGACATGTTTTATATACCTACTAATGTATTTATTATATATACAATACAAAAGTTGCAGTAATCATCTGTAGTCGGAATAGAAGTAGGTGTGGAGTGTGACCCTGCAGCAGCCCGGCTTGTTTTATATTCAGTATCGTTGAGTAAACTAATATATGCAAGTACAACGAGTACGTAGCTATGTTAAAGCATTTCATTATATCTTTGTATTAATACATTGAGTTATATAATCGATATTACGTTAAATAAGACAAAACCCCGAATAAAATAGTCGATGATTATCAGAAATTCCAAATGTAAATGAATATTTAGCGCAGATATTACTAAACACAAACTCACACCCACACAGACTACTGGGATCAGTATTTTTGCCTTGCGTGCGTCGGGAAGAACATTTTCGAATTTCCGGTACACTCGTGAAAGGAAAGTGAAAAGAAAAACCCCTGGAAACACGAATCTTTCTTTAATAACTACTGTTCTCTAAGGGCTTGAAACGGATACATTATCTTTTACTGGCTTTTGCAAAGGGATCCTTCGTAAATATTCTTTCAATTGAAATATGTTTAAAGAAGGATACTTCTTAAACGTGAACATTTAAAGCCATGTTTCTCGACAAAGATGTTTTACCTTCAAGCAAAACATATACATTCGAACACGTGTGTTTTCATCGGCATTTATCTTAGTTTTTAATGTATACTCACGATGATTTCAGAATTGTGTGAGTCATTCGCCTTCTCCCCATAATCACCTATGGAGCTGAAACATGGTACCTAACCAAAAGATTGGCTCTCAAACTAAGAACTATGCAACGTCACAAGAATGGATCACGTTTAACATCACACGGAGAGACCGCAAGTACGTTATTTTAGAGGGAAAATAGGAGTCAGATATATCATAGAATCCATTAGAAAACTCAAATGGCAATGAGAAGGCCATGTAGCATGAATGTCACAAACAACGCTGGACATCACAACTCACGACGTGGATCCCTAGAGACCATATGCTAAATTGTGACCCGCAAAAAAAGAGGGTCTACAACCAATGCATCCACCTGATAGTTACCTATGGAGCGGAAACGTGGAACCTAACCAAAAAACTGACCCTCAAACTAAGAACCATGCAACGCACACAAAAAAGGATCATGCTTAACATCACATGGAGAGACCACAAGACAGCACAGTACATTAGAGAAAAAAACAGGAGTCAGAGATATCATAGAATCTATTAGAAAACTCAAATCGGAATGGGCAGGCCATGTTGCAAGAATGGCAGACAACCGCTGGACATCAGAGATCATATGCGAAATTGTAACCAATCTTTAATATTAAGTTTGTTTATTAGATAATTGGAGCTGAAACATGGAACCTAACCAAAAGATTGGCTCTCAAACTACGAACTATGCAACGTGCACAAATGGCAATGGGCAGGCCATGTTGCAAGAATGTCAGAGAACCGTCGGACATCACGACTCATAACGTGGATCCCCAGAGATCGTGTGCGAAGCCGGCAGAAAATCAGATGGCGTGACGATTTAGACGGGTCCAGGAGATATTAGCGCCGCGACGCCCACGATCTGGCGAGTCTTAGGGGAAGGTCTATGTCCAATGATTTTTTGGATATTTCTATTGGTTTATCACAAGAACACACACACTCACACACATTTGACTATTTTATTCAGGGATTTGTCTTATTTAACGTAATATCGATTATATAACTCAGTGTATTAATACAAAGATATAATGAAATGCTTTAACATAGCTACGTACTCGTTGTACTTGCATATATTAGTTTACTCAACGATACTGAATATAAAACAAGCCGGGCTGCTGCGGGGTCACACTCCACACCTACTTCTATTCCGACTACAGATGATTACTGCAACTGTTGTATTGTATATATAATAAATACATTAGTAGGTATATAAGAGTTTAGCTCAGTTGGTAAGAGAGCCGCCTTGAAATAATTTGGTCGTGATTTCAAATCACGGTAGGGAAATGTTAATTTTATATATCTGTTTGGTTTAACGTGACAGACAAATACTGAAGGGTTTACTCCCCTAAATTAGGAGAGGGTTGTTCTTAACGATCGTAAAATGAGGGTCTGAGAGTTTCGATAAAAAGTAACAGAAAAATAAGATAATATGTCCTATTTTATTTTCATATGCAACAAATTCAATATTGGAGATATTGTGGGGACAAAAGTGATTTTAGACCAAAGTGATTTTAGACCAAATTGATTAGTAAGTAGTATAAAAACAACTACTTCTATTCCGACTGAAGTGATTACTGCAAATGTTGTATTGTATATATAATAAATAGATTCGTAGGTATATATGAAGAAGAAGAGGAACAGGAAGAAGAAGAAGAAGAAAAGAAGAAGAAGAGGAGGAGAAGAAGAAGAAGAAGAAGAAGAAGAAGAAGAAGAAAAGAAGAAGAAGAAGAGATTTTAGACCAAAGTGATTAATAAGTTGTATAAATCAACTTCTATTCCGACTGAAGTTGATTACTGCAAATTACTGCGAAGAAGAAGAAGAAGAAGAAGAAGAAGAAGAAGAAGAAGAAGAAGAAGAAGAAGAAGAAGAAGAAGAAGAAGAAGAAAAGAAGAAGAAGGAGGATATCCGGAATGGGAAAAGTGGGATAAGATTCAGAGGAAACAATTTAAATGTATAAAAAAATATTAAGCTCGACACTAATTAATAGAGAAACGAAAATAAGGAGAAATCATGGGTGTGGCGAGTGGTTAAACGAAAATATGTCCAGCTGTTTTCCATTTGGAACTGACAATCTTTTAACCCCCGACACATTATTTTGTTCATTGTACCTATATTACACATTACTTATCTTATTTGCTACATCGGTACATTTATCAGAAGGGTGTGTTGTTTATATCCCAGTGTAAGGAATATGCATAGAAAAATGTAATGATGAAAATTAGGACGATTTTCCTTTAGACAGCGTTCTTGGTGTGTTACTTCGCATTGCTTTGTGTAAAACATAAAAGTAAAATAAATTTGTACCTCAAGATATCTGGAGATATTGTGGGGACAAAAGGGATTTTAGACCAAAGTGATTAATAAGTTGTATAAAAACAACTACTTCTATTCCGACTGAAGATGATTACCGCAAATTTTGTATTGTATATATAATAAATAACACTAAGAGGAAGCAGAAGGAGAAGAAGAAGGATAAAAATAAAATAAATGTGTACCTCAAACATAGCATTATGGGAATTTAATCAGAAGTAAGATAACTGATACTTTAGCAAGGACATGAAAGCGTATGGGTTTTAAGTAGCGTATATTTTTGAATACAAGTCGGCCGTGAATATAAGACGAGCTCAAATTAGAGTAGAAAAGTTGAGTAAATCGGACGACTCGAATATAAGTCGAAGCCCAAGACCACAATCAAGCAGTGTTGCTAACTCAAAAAATATTTTCGCGCTAGTTTGACTGCCAAAAGGCGCTAATAAAGCGCAAAAAATTTTATTTAATTGCCAAAAATGTCCAGAAAATGGCCAAAAGCCACCAAAAGGACGCTAAAAATGGTCAGAATTAGCCAGAAAATGGCCCAAAACGGCCAAAATGTTTGAGGTGAAAACTCGCTAATTTAGCGCTTTTTGCATTGCCAAAGCAAGAAACACGCTTTATCTAGCGAGAAACACGCTAAATCTAGCAGGAAAGACGCTAAATCTAGCGAGAAACGCGCTAAATTGGCAACACTGCAATCAAGTCGTTTGATGATTTCGTCTTAACAAGAAAAAAACAAAACGATCCATTCCTCGGCCTTCCCGACAAGACAAAGTATTGGCCTTTCTTCATGACCGACATGATCAAGGTGTTAATTTTAGGTTACTTTCATGGGCGTCCGCAGCTACTTTTCCAGAGGGGTGCAAAAGGATATATTTCCGGGGGGCAAAAGGATATATTTCCGGGGGCGGGGGTCACGAAAGGATATATTCAGCGAAGGGTTACTCTTTATTTCCAATTGTGCTATTATTAGAGGGATCAGGTAAAAAATTTCCAAGGACCCTAATTAATACATTTTCTGAAAGAGCACGGACGGAGAATCAGAAAAAAAATGTTTTCTTTTTTCTGAATAGCCCAAAGGAATCAAGTTATACAAAAATGTTGTTCTTTGTTTAGTAATAAAAATAATTTACAAATTCTCGAATTTTTATTCTGCAGAGATGACTTTTTGAGTAGATTACTTATATTACCTTATTATTGTAAATGAGTAGATTGAATGAGTTGTAGTACTTTCCCAGGGGTCGGGGTTCAAATGCACCCCTTGCATCCCCTTACAGACGCCCACGGCTACATTTTAGGTTTTTCAAAAAATCGACTTATATTAAAAATTGTACGGTTCTTATTTTAGGCTAATTATTCGACTATTTTCGAGAGGAAAACTTTCCCTTCTATGTTATGATTGGTCTTCCTTCGGCCTAAATGATGTGGTAAAAACAACAAAGATGGGGATGCTGTCTGAAAAAAAAACCCATTGAACTGTAACAATACCTTGTCTCAGGAACCCAGGCAAAAATCTAATCTTCTTTTAATTCTCAACAGGCAGGACCGGCCTATCCATTGGGCGAATCTAGACTCTCGCCTAGGGTGCAAAGATCCACAGTTCAAATGGTTCTTCGGACGATTGAACTCCATCTTGTTATTTGTGTTGTAAACACGACGTTTCGGCCGACCCATTCTTCGGCCTTCCCGACAAAGACAAAGACACAGAAACACCCGGGCCATGTGCTATAAGGGTTACCCCCACCCCCGTTTAAACATAACTTCTGTTTAACCCATCACACTCGGATTTTACATCTGAAGAAGGCCGAAGAATGGTCGGCCGAAATGTCGTGTTTACAACACAAATAACAAGATGGAGTTCAATCGTCCGAAGAACCATTTGAATATTCATGACTCTTATCAAAACTATAGAAAATATCTGAAAACATAGTCGTTAGAATACAACTCAATTTTCAATCCTCACCTAGGGTGCATGAAACCCATGCACAAATTTAAATCTCGCCTAGGGCGTATGGAACCTTGTAACGGCCCTGTTTACAGGTAACAATTATTGACACCATTTAGTCTTCAAATGTCAGTATTTATTCATAAACCATTTTAACTTTTTATAGACCGATATCAATAATTTACCCTATATTTATTTGATCTTATTGTTACGTTATGGGGTATCATCAAACCCCATATATGCAAACAACTCGTGTGTTGTACTGGTATGTAGAGTTGAAACTAGTCGGATATCACTTGGAGTTCATTCTCCGTTCGTGTGCCGTGGCTTTTGTTGAAAAGAACTGACATGAAAGTCGACTGGTTCATTGAGAAAAACGAAGTCCGATTAAAAATATTATGCTCATTTTATTTGACTTTACTCGTAGCCACGCTTTGGGAATCTGCACTGTAAGATACGTGATACATCCAGAATATTGTTGAATTTTGAGTTGTCAAACAATGTCAAACAAACAGACAAAGTATAGCTGCTACTGTCTTTCTCTTTTAAACGCTGTAAGTCACATCTATGCTCATTTTATTTGACTTTACTCGTAGCGACGCTCCGGGAATCTGCACTATAAGAAACGTGATTACTACAAAATTTACGTTCTCAGCCAGAATATTGTTGAATTTTGAGTTGTCAAACAATGTCAACAGACAAAGTTAGCTGCTACTGTGTTTTTCGTTTAAACTCTGTAAGTTGCATCTCATATGTTTACACTTCACGTCAAAAAGGCTGTGCAGCTCTCGAAACACTGACTGTTCCCCCTGTGGAGGGTGGCGGCGGGGCCGCGGACAAAAGTCCTAGCCTTGGACAGCTAGTCCTGGTCTCTCTCCCTCTCCTTGGGTTTTCACCCCTATTTATTGGTATGCACATTTTTAACATGTGATATTTTCGTGACGTTAAAACATTACATTATATTTTAGTTTGCGTCAGTAAATTCTTTAGCCGGATCAGACAACATTCTTTTTTGTTATTCTAAATTGTTGTACAAGCATTTCATAATCAGGATTCAGTCTGTAATTTCTTTTGTTTGTTATTTTAACAAAACAAAACCTTCATTTTAATAACCTTCCTTACTTTTCAATTTCAACCAAATAAAAACAATTCGTTTGGTTTACCATTTGACAATATAGCCCTCATCATAATTCCTGGCCTAACAAACACATTTTATATACACTGCATGATTTTGAATATACGCATTTAAACTTATTCTATCTATATATAGGGGTCATATTGCTAAATTATGATTTGACATCTGTCAGCTTCAACATTTTCCAGGGAATTTCTTTCAAGTGTTTATTTACGCATGAATGTGTTTGTTTATGTAGTGACGAAAATCGAGGAGAGCGCTTTTACCAAGAGATTCACCATTAAATATCTCTGATATGATTGATGTTAGTTTTGAAACTGTAACTCCGAAGACCGGCGTGTGGCTGCTACGCCAACGCCTATCTGAATAATATATTTTCATCTCGTCTGAATGCTGAAACCAAAATACTCATGGCTATTAATAACCTGGTGAATTGGGAAAATGACGTAAGGAAATTATTTCAGAAATTCATTTAATAGAAACCGCCAGTATGCAGTGTCGAGGGTAATCAATTAAAAATAAATAAAAAGAGGTCTGTTTAGTCACTCAATAGAAATCGTCACGTAACCAACGTCTTTTGTCAGCATGTTGTGTGTTGGGGGTGATCAATTAAAAAGTTGGGAATGGAATTACATCTCTCGCCTTTTGTTGGCTAAAGAAAATTGAATTTTAAACAAAAAAACAAGCGTGAACGCTACCGGACACAAACTAAGGGATCAAGTTAACATAAACTTACATTGCAAATTGACCCCCCCCCCCTACTAAAACGGTTAGGGCTGGGCGAAGTCCGAATACATAGATAGATAAAATTGAACCCCCCTCTAAAAACCTATTTAGGAGGGAATTTCTTTTTTAAAAACCGAAAGATAGTTTTTTTTCTAGATAAGTTGTAAATATTGCAAATTGTACCCCCTACAAAAACCCTATTTAGGGGGGGGGGATTTTAAAAAACAACAAAACATTTTTTCTAGATAAGAAGTAAACTTTGCTAATTGAACCCCCTACTAAAAACCTATTATGGGGAGGGGGGCTTAAAAAAAACAAAAACATTTTTTTTAGATAAGGAGTAACTTACATTGCAAATTGAATCCCCCTACTAAAAACCTATTTGGGGGCGGGTTTTTAAAAAAGAAATAACCCTAAAACGTTTTTTTTCTATATAAGGTATAACTGTTTAAATTTCCAGCTCAGTATCTCCATTGGCATGATACATACAAAGATAGATAGCCAGACTCACTTGGAAACTGAAGAAACCTATGCTGGCAGTTTTGGTAACAGTTTTGGTTGATGGTTTCTGATAGTTTACGTCAAATACAAATGATACGATGGAGAATAGGAACAGTTAAAAATGTGTGTCTGTTAGATATCCAAGGACCAATTACTGAACCCATGCAGATCACTGAAAGCAATCAAACAGATGTTTGCCAGAATAACCCATAAATCTCAATGCTAAAATGGAGAGCCTGGCAGTAGTGGCGTACATACCAATGGATCTGAGTTCCTACGAAATGTGTACGCTTACATGTGTGCCTATCCATGCGTGTAAATGTACGCGCTTTCCTGAGTGGGTAATACTAGTGTGTTTGCTTGACGCATGTGGAAAGAGGACTCCTAATTAATCAATTAAGCTCCCTGAGAATTCAGTGTATATAGATTTATTGTCCCAAGGGGCAGGAGAGTCGCGTGTCCAGGGGAGATATTTCAGAGTTACAGTTGTTTTGATACATCTACTTTAACAATCACGGAAGCGTCTAACTCGCTCGCGGCTGGACAACAAGCAACGCTTTGATGATTCGTATTCGCTACAAAATTAATGTCCTTTATTCTATACACAGGATCTCTCAACACTCGTGTTTTTAAAGACTGATCTAATGTATTTCTATAGGGCAATGCCCGTTCCAAAGGTGCGTGTTTGGAAGGGGCCGGACTTTATGGTGCCTCTGTGGAACAGCACGCCATAAATTTCATGTAAAATAATTTTCCGTCCGTCGTACGAAACTAAGTATTTCGGTAAACTTGATAAAATAATAAGGCGCTGTTCTATGTTTATGTTTATGATGTCGTTAATAGCAACAATCAAAACAAAAATTATTAAATCATCCTTACATTTTAAATCTATAAACCTGCGCTGCTAATGTATTATAGAAGTATTTGGAAGGGGCCGGACTTTATGGTGCCTGTGTGGAACATCACGCCATAGATTTCATGTAAAATAATTTTCCGTCCGTCGTACGAAACTAAGTATTTCGGTAAACTTCATAAAATAATGAGGCGCTGTTCTATGTTTATGTTTATGATGTCGTTAATAGCAACAATCAAAACAAAAATTATTAAGTCATCCTTACATTTTAAATCTATAAACCCGCGCTACTAACGTATTATAGATCTATAATTTCGGTTACCTCTCTTCAGTGTTGCCAATTTAGATATTGTATATCTAAATTTAGATAATTCTAAAGAACGGAAGTCAAGGGAGATAATTCAAAGAAGCTTATGAAAAAATATCTGTAATCTTTAATTTTTTTATTTACTTTTATTAGATTTCTCTAAATAACGTAAAACTCGATACTGCACTGCCTTGTGTGCAGACTAACATATCTAGCTAATGTCAGCTTCGTACGATCATGGTTGTCGAGTAATCGCGGTGCATACTAAATAGATAATAGTGGCTAAAAGTAGCTAGATTATTATCACAATAATGAAAATAAATAGCTAAAAGTGGCTAGAACTGATATCCGATATCTAAAAACAACGAAAATATCTAAATTTAGATATAAAATATCCAAGTTGGCAACGCTCTCCGATTAAAAGTTTTAAGAATCGGACATCCAAAATAGTCATAATTTAAGGCACCCTTAAAATGGACAATTTTGGATGTCCGATTCTTAAAACTTTTAATCGGACAGGGCGAAAAATGGACGAAACGGGCAAAAATGGACACGATGTCCGTTATCGGACATATTTAGCAACCCTGAGCTAGGTCATTTTGATACGTTTTGCATCAATAAAAAAAGGCACTATGATAATGCCCTAAATAAAATAACAAACTACTTATATTATGATACTGCCCTGAAAAAAAAGAAGAAACTAAATATAAGAATTATAGCTTGAGGGAGGTGCTGCTTGATCAGCACTGCTGGGGAACCACGGTAGAATGGCTGTTTTGTTTTTAAATTCCCGAAACAGTTCCATGGAAAACAACTGATGATCCCTACAAGAAAATTCTACTTATAGTACTATACAATCTAATTCTGTGTAAAACATAAATCCTGTGAACATCTCCCATTAACAGTTATTCGTGAATAATTGACTTACATGATAAATAATTAAATAAACGAATAAACAGAACACATTTCTGTCGGTAAGATCTTTAGTTAAAAAAGTGTTCCGTAGTAACATCTTAAATAATAATACATCTATATAAATGTAAACTTATATAAATATGAAACTTATATATTA
>VCCN01000071.1:2333929-2346494 GCA_006491835.1 Architeuthis dux
GAGAAGTAACTTATTCTTTGATCACCCCTTTTTCCAACTTTTGGAATGCTAGTTGCTGTTTGCTTTCGTTAAAAAACTAAGGACAAACGCTTTGAAAGTTTCAGTTGATAATCCATAAAAAGCACTTAATATATGACTGGATTAGATTTGAAATATTATCTGTAAAAGATAGTAATCTCTGATAGTAAACTGTTGAAGATTTGGATAAACTCTGTATGTATTTGTGTATGTATGTCATGAAGACTTATGAACCTGATACATAGGAATTCTGTGCCTCTAGCAAGCTATCAAGACAACGATGTCACTACAACATAGGTATCAAGTGAACAGCAAGTCATGTCATATAACCACGTTGTTTGTATCTGACTGTGTTACCTCTAAATATTCCATCGAGTTAAGATCTCGAAATTGAAGACGAATTAATCAACTGCTTTCTGCCAAGTGGATATAAGAAGATAAGAAACAAGATTTATACGTTCGTATTGTTTGTTTGCGTATATTTATGCACGACATTGGCTATTCTTTTTCTATCGACACCACTTGATATCAATGCGTTTTCGATTGTTTGACAAACGATGTAGTAATTTTAGTGAGTAAACCTCAATGCTCAATACCTGAACGTTTCTAGATTTCAAGTTGAATGTACTTCAGTGTACTTTAAATAGGCTTTTTTTACAGCAGTTAATTGCGTTATTAACCCTTTATAGGGCAGCCCTAAAAATATATATTTTGTATGTTAAACTAGACCTAATTACAAGATATTTTCAGTTGCAAGTTTTCTGGAAATTTTTTGTATATGGGGCAAAACTGCCTCTGATGAAGTGATCATAATGGTTTTCTGGAAATTTTTTGTATATGGGGCAAAACTGCCTCTGATGAAGTGATCATAATGGTGCCTCACCCAAAAAATGACCAAAAATGGAAAATATTTAAAAAATTAAAAATTAAAGTAGAAATTTAAATAAAACATAAAATTAAAGAATAACATTCAATAAAATAAATAGATACAAGAAATTGGTATTGACAAAAACAATAACACCTCCGGGTTGATTTTAAAAGTGTATTGCTCGGGCTAAAAACAAGGCTAATTTAATGGGGTGTGGTATACCTTAAAACAGTTTCTGTCTTTGTAAAAACACAAGTGTACTTTGCAAAGCTTGCAGACCACATTGGTTCAGATTATATTGTCGCCGTGGCTACAATATTTGCATGTGACTGACGGGTCCTCAGGTGATCATATATAGTCACTTGACCCATAACGGGTTAAGCCAGCTTCAATTTAGTTGGGGGTGGGATTAAATAATAAGAACTAGCATTCCAAGGGAAATTATGAATCATCGCCACCCATATTTGCTGTGTTGGAGGTGATCAATTAGAAAGTTGAAAAAAGGGGTGATTAATGAATAAGTTACTTCTCTCCACTTTTGTTGGGTTGTGATCACTAAAAAAAGGTCTGAATTTTCAAAAAACAAGCCAGCCAATTTAACATAAACTTACATTGCATATTGAACCCCCCTCTAAAAACCTATTTAAGGGGTAATTTTCAAAAAACAAAAAAAACATTTTCCCTACTCATTGAGGGGAGTGTGTGTGCAAGGTTTTAAGTTTATACTCTGAACGGTTAGGGCTGGGCAAAGTCCGGAAACATAGATAAATACATAGATACATATAAATGTCAGAACACATGAATAACCTAAACCCAGCAATAAACCAGTGTTGTGGGTAGCGGTGATTAATAAGAATAATAATGTTTATTCATTTCTGACAAAATATCAAGGTTAATGACGGAGATGGCCAAAATGAACGCGTATTTTTGAAGACAATGCTTCCTTTTTTTAGGTACAAAGCTACAAAAACATAATTCCATTTCTGGTGACCAACGCTTTAAAACTAGACTAGAGTCTTGCGAATTTGGTAAAAGGTTATTTTCTTTTAACTAGAGTCTTGCGACTTTGGTGAAAGGTTATTTTCTTTTAACTAGAGTCTTGCGACTTTGGTGAAAAAACAGGTGGCCCCCTGTTTTTTTGTGTGACTTTGGTGAAAAAACAGGTGGCCCCTGTTTTTTTTGTGTGTGGGGTTCTTACCCCTCTGCAGAGTATGCAGTTGGCGTATTCTAGGCACCAGCCAACAGGGCCAGGCCCCTGTTTTGGTGTGTGTGTGTGGGGGGAGGGGGGTCTTATCCCTCGGCAGGGGATGCAGTCGGCGTATTCTAGGCCCCAGCCGACAGGGCCGGCATTGCCAAGGAAGGAGATTATGTTGAAAAATAAATATTTGTTGTGTAAAATAAACGCTGCTTTCATCATTAGGCAGCCGACTTATTGATGTACCTACGTAGATTCAACTTGTGTGCATCTCATAACTATATATCCCTAATCTAAAAAAGATTCAGACTCGTTATAGTTTTTCGGAGTATGCTCGGCCAGGTACGGCTTTCTACCCTTGTTTAGTGGCTTTCTTTGGCAAAACCTGGCTTCATACATTGCCAAGGAAGGGGATTATCTCAGGTTTTAGATTCAAGGGTTTTTGATTGAAGAGCTGAAGCTGGAAAAAGATCTTCAACATAAACAGAAAAAAAGAGAAAGGAAACTTGGAAAAACTTGGAAAAACAAGTTTTCATCTTATCATCTTCGCTGATGAAGTTTATGCCTTTAAGAAAAGCTATAAAGTTCAGTGAAAAATAGTGAAGGAATTGCGAGCTACATAGATCTCTGAAAGCCCAAAAAGCAGAATCCTTCCATACCATCTTTATAAAACATAAAAATAAAGACAGAGACTTAAAAAGGGAATTGAATTAAAAGAACCTCGTAAATATTAGAGAAAACCAGCCGACACTCGCAAAGAATATGTTCCATACATCTCAAGATTTCACTGCCCGTCTGACGTTGACATTGCGTGAAGCAGACGACTTGACTCCTCATTTCTAAATCAACCACCTTCCTCCATCCAGATTTATTCCTGTCGTAAGTTTTCAATCAGTGCATACACTCCCGGGTAAAAAGAAAATGAGCCAAGCTTTTTTTTATCAAATCTTTTGCAATTACCCTTTCATTCTAACAATTATATAGTGTGTCCCTAAAGTCTGGACACATAGGCAAAATACATATTTTCAATAAGAAAATTTGAACAACATTTTATTTAATTGAAATATTAATAAATAACATCTTCAATGTGTTTTCCACCATTTGTGATGCAAAGTTCAATGCGCTTTGCGAGATTCACATGAACCCGATGCATTAACTCCACATTTCCGTCAATTTGAGCACATTCATTTATGATGCGTTCCCTCAGGTGTCTCGTATCTTTAATTTTCATTGAGTACACCTTCTCCTTTAGCATACCCCAGAAAAAGAAGTCATGGGGGCTAAGGTCTGGTGAACGAGGAAACCATGCCACAAAAAATATAGTTAGTTATAAATAGTGATATTTCCTATTCCAGACTTTAGGGACATCCTGTAGATGAAATATTCGACAATGTCATACAAAAGTGCATGCGGTGTTTGTGTGCTTGAGTACTTTTAGTATGGGATCTCTTTTACCTGTTTCTTCTACAGAAAACTGAGCCGTTTAATCAAGCTGCCCGATAGTTGTTTTCAGTGTGCTGGTCAATGTTGTTCAATTCATCTCTGACTGCTTCCCATAGCTTGGTCAGTGTTCACAAATCTTCTCCCAACCAGTTTGGCCTTAATATGCGCCCATGTGTTCTCTATGAACATTTTTAGAACATTTTATCTTAGCGTGAAAAAGTATACAATTTGTATATACAAGCACATATCATAACAATCATATTTACACAATATCTAGGGCCTTAAACCTTTGCGATGGTGTAATAAACATCATAATTCTTCTTAAAATCATTTGCATCTGTTGATATCACTACATCTTCCGGTAATCTATTCTAAACTCCTACCACTCTATCGCTAAAAAAGAATTTTCTGATATTCAATCTACTTCTATTTGCTTCTACCGTATATGTGTGGCTTCTCAGTTCCTTGTACCCACTTCTAGTAAAAAATACATCAGGGTTTACTACTTCTTAAATCATGCATAATCTTGAACATTTCTATTAAGTCTCCCCGATCTCTCCTATTTTCTAACGATGTTAATCCTAACACTTTTAGCCTAACCTCATAACTCGTACTTTTTAATTCCGGTACTAACTTAGTTGCACGTCTTTGGACTTTTTCTAAAAGATTTTTTTATTTCTCTCCAAGTACGGTGACCAGGCCTGTGCACAGTACTCTATATAGTATAAGGAACGAGTCCTTGAAGATCTTTTATATGATGGAAAGTGCTTGGCTCATTGTTTTGCCCAGGGGTGTATACTGATTAGTTCGTTGTAGTTTGTCTTTGTTGAGATTTTATGTTTCTGGTGTGTACTTAAATACCATGATTGTATAATAATATTATTAGCTCAAATGCAACAAGGATTCGTTAATATTTAAATGTTTTTTTGTCAAGTCACAGATTCATTCAATATCTTTGGCGGACAGCCGGTGTAAAAATGTTCGATACTCATTGTTGAACTTGCGATGTTACTCCTAGCATGTGTGCGAATGGAATGAATAGACCCTTTCGGCGTGCGGAAGATAGGGGGCCCGCAGCAAATCACAGTCCCGCGGTAGTACTTCCGGGCACGATTAATTGGTTAAAATCACTAACCAAAAAATTCACACTTTTATAAAAATGTACGTTTTATAAAATTTCTCACCTTTCATAAAATGCGTGAGAATTTTACACTTTTTACAAAATGTGTGAGAATTTTCCATTAATACATGAGACCGTGAGAACGTATCAAAGTGTGTGAGTCTCACGCAAAATGCGTGAGACTTGACAGGTATGCATGCAATCTTATAAATATGATCCTTGTCTAAAGAGACAAGTTACTGTTTTTGGATGATTTTTTCTGAAAAGTTTATTAATGCAATTTATTTCAAGATAAAATTCTTTAAATTGCTGTGACGACTTTGCTTGCTGGCTGTATAAAAGAGTGAATTGTTTACTCATCTTTTGCCAGGGGCCGCCAAAGTGGTCGATATCGTCCCCTAGGGGTCGATGGGGCTCTCCAAGGGGATAATAAATGCCTGAGGTCAGAAGGGGGCGATAAACGCCGGGAGGGATCTATTGGACTTTTGGGGTCACAAGTTAATATTTGTATAAGTTATAAAAATACATAAGATACAACCTACTATCATACTTATCACATCGGTTGATATGTAATTATATATTATGGATTTGGTACGTTCTTCGAAGATTTGGTATATTTTAGTGTGTGGTTTTGGTGTTGGATATTTAGGCAGCCGCGAGAGGGGGGTCACAGATCTGACACCCACAGGTGTTAAAAGTTATAAACAGGATATCGACTGAACTTGCAGGTGGTGGCTGGAAAATCAGCGTGGGCGTTCGAAGCCGATAAAAACGACACAAAGGCCCTCGGAAAGGCAGAGAGAGACAGGACGTCCTCGCATAGACAGAGAGACAGACCGCCTAGGGTTGGGGGAAGACACAGGGCCAGTTTCCCTGTTGGGAACAGTCTGTCGGCTCTCATTATCTCTCTCTCTCTCTCCCACTCTTCATTCTCCGCCACGACACAATGTATCTTATCAAATACAAATATATCCTCATATTTTTTATAAAACAAATCTCCAGTCTTGCTTTTTTTCTCCAAGTTCAGGATTTTTCTCCAAGTTCAGGATTTTCCTCCCGCGGACCAAGATGAATATACAACATTGGTACGTTTGAAACATTTGTTTTGATACCCCTGTCTGGGGCTCGATGGGGGTTCAAGGATTCCGTGAAGGGGTTTATGGTCTAAATGTTTTGCGACCCCTGTCCTAGATCATAGAAGGGATATTCTCCTTTTGATCTACTTCAAGAACTAAGACGATTTGCAAGTTGTAATGAAGGAAGTGAATTGAACAATCCTGATGCTTTCAATGTTTTGAAACAATGTCCAGAATAATTTTAGTTTTGATTTATGTCTTTCGGTCGAATCATATTGAGTTCTTTCCAATGTTTTACAGTTTAGTCAGACATCGTCAATCTTTTCATTCCATATCATTACTATTGTCATTGTCGTTCTCTTTATTACCTGTACACCTACTACTTGTAGTATTATTGGAAATGGTAAGTGATGTTATAAATTAAGATTCGATTGCGTGAGACAAAAGGTTATTCTTACTCGTAAATGTCCAGACCCTCGATTTTAAGTGCAATGAGCCAGAACTTTGGTGTCCAGGTGAGTTATTTGTGTGCCTCTCTCAATGAAAGCCAAGAAGTGATTGGTTTGAATATTATGGATTCTTTCTGCTTTTAACAATAATTTTAACAGATTATATGATAACCATGTAATCGAATCGTCCATATAAACTAGATTGAATAATAAAAAAACGTGTTTACTGATTATTTCACATGACTGAACATCTTCCGATTCAACACCTTTTTCAGTCCAATTAATTTTCTACAAATTTGAAAAAGAATGCAGTACGGGTGGGGATAAAACTTTCGACAAAGTAGGACGACTTAACCGTCAAAAATGCATCGCATCATAAGGACTGATTTGACCAATCACCGCAAAAGAAGCTAACATTTTTTTTTACTTTCGTACTAAGCTGCCACGACAGTAGTTTTGTTAGCCCTCAAACATGACTGTTTGAGTTTTAGTAAAAGACGATTATTCTATTTAAAAAAAATTAAATCGAGTATTGTAAACCATTTTTATTAATTTGTGACTGCTATTTACATTCATCCTAATTTTTTGTTTGTTTAATCACAATTTCAGTAATGCCGGCACGGCAGTGTTATTATTTTGGTTTTAATTTTAAAAAAACGATCGATTATTTTATTATTTAATTTTTATTTCGACGAAGTATTGTAAACTATTTTTATTAATTTTTAGCTACTATTTACCTTCATCTTAACTTTTAGTTGTTTTTTAATTACAATTCAACTTGGTTTTAGTAAAAAAAAAAGCTATTATTATTCGTTAAACCATTTTACACATTGTGACTTTTTAAAAAAATACTAAAAATTAAGATGAGGGTAAATAGCAGTCAAAAATTAATGAAAACGGTTTACAATACTTGATTTAATAAAAATAAATAAATAAAATAATCATTTTTTTTACTAAAACACAAACAGTCATTGCCGTTCCAGCTTATTACGAAAGTAAACAAAATGTGATCGGTCAAATCAGTCCTTATAATCCGATGCATTTCTGACGGTTAAGTTGTCCTACTTTGCCAAACTTCCTTATAGTATAAACAATGATACAGCAAGCGTTTGAATTTCCTGAATTACAACAGTCTATATATATACGTCTTTCTTAATAAGACATTTTGAAGAGAGGAAAGTGTGTGAGAATCTATGTCACTACATAATGTGTAAGTGGAAGTACTTTGTGCAAGTATTGTTTTATTCGAAAAACAAATACGAACAATAAATACAGTGTGGCAGTGAGATGGAATATCAAGGTGTACGTGTGGGGACTCTGTATGCACGTCAAACAATGGACCTCATTTTTCTGAGGATAAATGGTTGTATCTACGCGTGACTGAGCTTTGACACACGATGCGAGTTTAGGCTGAGGTATCATATATGCGACTTACTTGTCTGATTAACAGTGCGTGTCTGAAATCCTATTCAACGCACACGCGATATTTTTCACGTATAAAATTAGAAAACCAAAGTGTTCATGTATGTGATTATGTGTGTGTGGTGTGCGTGTATGTGTAAAAGTATTGATAAAGCCTTTATACAGCTTATCAATAACTGGCGTTCTGTAGCAGATAAATGTTATGCGTAAATCGCTTTTGCAAGGAATTTCACTGAATTTCACTGAAAGTTTACGCTGCAAGAAGATGCCCAGTGCTACTTTACGTGTTGTCTTCAGACAATTCTGAACAAGTTTTTCTCTTTTCTTTTTTCACGTGGATATGAAATCGTTGCTGATCGAATTTGTTCCAGTTGATCTTATTTTAGTATAACTTCCGGCGGTACGTTTTAGCCCTGCCACTCCCTGCCAACCCCACTGCCATTCCTTGCCACCTCTTAATACTACTAGTTCTCAAACATAGACTAACTCCCTGACACTTCTTAATACTACTAGTTCTCAAACATAAACAAACCCCTTGCCATTCCCTGCCAATTCTTAATACTACTAGTTATCAAACATAAACAAAACCCCTGCTACTTTTTAATACTACTAGTTCCCAAACATAAACAAACGCCCTGCCATTCCCTGCCACTTCGTAATACTACTAGTTCTCAAGCATAAACATAAAGTCCCTGCCATACGTTCATTTGCGTTTGAGAACTAGTAGTATTAAGAAGTGTCAGGCATGGTTTTGCATCAGAATATTTCATTAACATGTGGCAGAGAATGACGGGGAGTGGCAGGGATAAAAACTAGACATACTTTACTGTTTTGAAAATGAAATGTGCTAAAATTGGGAAAACTACCCTTTTGAAACATTTGCGATATTATATTGTCCATAACTTTGAGAAGAGTCATTAAGATACCATCTGTTGTCTATAACTTTGAGAAGAGTCATTAAGATACCAACCATGTCTATAACTTTGAGAAGAGTCATTAAGATACCAACTTTTGTCTATAACTTTGAGAAGAGTCATTCAAATACCAACTTTGTCTATAACTTTTAGAAGAGTCATTAAGATACCAACTTTTGTCTATAACTTTGAGAAGAGTCATTAAAATACCAACTTTGTCTATAACTTTTAGAAGAGTCATTAAGATACCAACTTTTGTTCGAACAATCTAATCTCTTCTTTCCATCTTTGAGAGTCTCTTTTATCAGTCCCTTTGCCTCACCGGAGAAAGAGACCGATAAAACGGATGTTACATATTACACCTGAAGAAGGTAGTAGAATGAATCGGCTGAAACGTTGTGTCAACATCAATGATGGTAAGAAGAGATTAGATTGTCCGGACAAAAGTTGGTATATTTGCGGTATTGTTTCACTTACAACTTAAATAATAGATAAGCTAAGCCAGGCTTAAACCCCATCTCCCCATATATCTATCTGTAGTAGAAAGGTCTGGTTAACACGGGAGGACCGCAAGGCACAAAGTCTCTTTAAAACTGGAGGACCGCAGGATACAACGTCTCTTTAACACGGGAGAACCACAAAGCACAAAGTCCCAATTAAAACGGGAGAACCGCAGGATACAACGTCTCTTTAACACGGAAGAACCACAAAGCACAAAGTCTCAATTAAAACGGGAGAACCGCAGGATACAACGTCTCTTTAACACAGGAGAACCACAAAGCACAAAGTCTCAATTAAAACGGGAGAACCGCAGTATACAACGTCTCTTTAACACGGGAGAACCACAAAGCACAAAGTCTCAATTAAAACGGGAAAACCGCAAGGCACAAAGTCTCAATCACGCGACACTTCTTCTGAGGGAACTTCTCCCAGCACGACACCGGAAAACGAACTCGAATCTCTATACACCAACGTCTTGAAGTTGCTCCAGAATTGGCCACTGTAAATCGCCGACACGACCTATATACTCAAAATATCACTGTTAGCTGCGCAAATCGATTGAATCACCACACCAACCGATGTTCACACTTTTATCCCCAGAAATCAGATAAAAGTATTATGCATGCTGCCACGCGTTGCCGTTTCTGTCGTTGGGTAAGTAAGCCATTGTCACACTATCTATCTATCTCAGTCTGTTCATATCTATCTATTTATCTATTTTGTGAACCCGCATGCATAAAGTATCACTTATCCATGCTCACACAAATTAAGTACCTATTTATCATAATCTTAGGCCACATCATCAAAATTATATGACATTTGTTTATTCCCATTCACTAATTTACACTCCTGCATACTTTCTATCTGTCTCGCTCGAATTAATTTACAACTTGGAGGACTGAGATACTATTAATTAAATACTAATTATAATAGATAATATTAATTAAATGTTTCTGGTAGTGTTTCCTATGATGTTTGCGACGATAGATTTAGCGGTGATAAGCCGTTCGTTCTTAAACATCCAACAGACATGAATCCACAACGACATCGTTATCAGTATGAACCGGCTCAACAAATTGGTCGAGGGACATCCGCTGTGAAATGTGTATTTGTGCCACGCCCAATGAATGATTAAAAACAAGGAATGTGAAACAAAAAAAGAAATGTTTTCGATCCAATTAGATAATTCAGTTATGCGTGAGGAACTCTTTGAGCAGTGTTGCTATCATTTTCTTTTTCATCCTGGATAGGACAAAGAAACGTTACAACAAATAATGGCTGGACATGGAGTAGAGGAATTTTAAATGCATGCTTCTATTGAGAGTATTAATTCGAAATAAATAAAAACAGGTCTGGTTAGTTACTCATTGGAAACCGTCATCTGCACAACGTCTTTTGGCAGCATGCCGTGTTAGGGGTGATCAATTAAAAAATTGGGGAAAGGCGTTGTCGTGAATAAGAACGAAATCTTTACCAAACATAATGGCTTTATTCAACTTGAAATAAGACGTACAACTTTTACTGTTTTGAAAATGAAATGTGCAAAAATTGGGGAAACTACCTTTTTTAAACATTTGCGATATTATATTGTCTATAACTTTGAAAAGAGTCATTAAAATACCAACTTTTGTCTATAGCTTTGAGAAGAGTCATTAAGATACCAACTTTTGTCTATAACTTTGAGAAGAGTCCTTAAGATACCAACTTTTGTCTATAACTTTGAGAAGAGTCATTAAGATACCAACTTTTGTCTATAACTTTGAGAAGAGTCATTAAGATACCAACTTTTGTCTATAACTTTGAGACACCGCACATTATGTATGCTGTCACGCGTTGCCGTTTCTGTCGTTGGGTAAGTAAACCATTACCACACTATCCATCTCAGTCTGTTCATATCTATCTATCTAATGTTTAGTCACTGGTTGACGGTTTCTAATAGTCAGAATGTATTACAAAAGATACCGTCTGCTAGCAACATCAATCGGTGTTCTATCCCGTTAGCTATTTACACATACATTTCAAATGGAACCTTTTAATCAGTGTTAGTACTTTTATCCATAGAGTGGACATACTGGATTATTCCATAACCTCCACCTAGAGGAGACAGTTCAACTAAAGAAAGCCAATCCTCTTGGCTGTTGTTAGTGGGTTCGATCCTCATCGGATCTCCCGGTATAAGTATTAACATAAGTGTAAATATAAAGTAAACATAAGTTTAAATATAAAGTATTAGAACAAAGACTCTACTATCAACGAATAAATTACTTCTTTTGTTGGTCGGTGATCATTAAAAGTCTGACTTTTAAAAAACAAAAAAAGCATGAATGCTGCCGGACACAAAGAAAGGGACCAATTTAGCATAGACTTACATTGCAAATCAACTTAAAAATCGTTTTTATTAGACATAATAAGGAGTAAATGTTTAAATTTTCAGCTCTCCAACTCCATGTTGTTGGGCAGTGATAACTAAAAGAAAATCCGAATTTTCAAGAAACAAGCGTGAATGTTGCTGGACATAATAAGGAGTAAATGTTGAAATTCTCAACCCTCTAGCTCCATTGGTGTTGCCTCTACTCGCGATCCAGGCCAACTTAAAAACTGAAGAAACCTATTTTGACTGTTTTGGTGACAGTTTGGTTGACGGTTTCTAATAGTCAGAACGTATTAAAATAGATACCGTCTGCTAACAACATCAATCGGTGTTTTATCCAGTTAGCTATTTACACATACATTTCAAATGGAACCGCTTAACCCGTTAATCGCGAATGACGGAAATTTCAGTCATTGCAGCAATAGTAATAAGTATTACTTCTCGACACCTGCCGCAATGGGTTAATTATCGTTAATTTTAGTGCTGATCTTTGCGTCAATCTCTCGATATCACAGCCGTCTATCATCCGTTCAGGTCGTGTTGTTTCTGTTTTTACATTTACGTTAATTAATGTAGAATTGTACACCTTAGTTATTTATTTATAAAAGCAGTCGATGTAAGTACTTTTACGAGATTTAGACTGAACGCTTTAAACAAAGACTCTACTAAACAAGACTGGCTTCTGCAGGGTGAAACTTCATTCATACTTCTATTGTGACTGAAGACGATTACTGAAACGTTTGTATTGTATATATCATGTCGGATATAAAATTATCCTTCAAATAGTTATTCGGACGATTCCTGTTGTTTGTGTTGTTAACACAACGTTTCGGCTGATCCATTCTTCGGCCTTCTTCAGGTGTAATATCCGAGTGTGATGGGGTAAACAGACATTTCTTTTTAAAATTTCGAAGGGGGTAACCCATATAACACTATAGAACATATCTATAAAATTATCCATTCTCTGAATTGTATACTGTCGGCATGGGGAACCACACGTATATTCGTGCCAAAAGACCGATCGTGAAACAGAGAGATGAGCAATATGTGCGTTTCAGAGCTCCTGCCTTCCATGAGAGTGCCGTTAGCTCAGTGGTAGAGCAGTGCATGCGTATAAGGATGCCTCCAGGGTGTACGCGGATTCGTTTCCCGCATGACGCTCGTTTCTTTATTTATTTACACGATTTA
>VCCN01000071.1:2354719-2369673 GCA_006491835.1 Architeuthis dux
CACATCAATGGAGCTAGAGGGCTGACAATTTCAACATTTACTATTATTTACTTATTATCTTGAAACACCCCACCCATTTCGGTATTTCTGAGATGAGGTGTTAGTATTACTGATACCATTGTTCGGACTGAGATCCTCATGAGGATCTCAGTCCGAAAAATGGTATCAGTAACCCCACCCATATTAGGTTTTTAGTGGGGGTTCAATTTACAATGTAAGTTTATGCTAAATTGTTTGTTTTTTAAATTTGAAAAAAGGTGAAAGGTGATCACCCTCAGTACGGCATGCTACCAAAAGATGTTTTTATTTTATTTTTATTTTCAAGAACAGCATCTGGTTTGTGCTAATATCATCTGTTTGCATATTGAAATCCAAGTCGTTTGCATAATTCCAATTGTATCACTGTCCCCACCCTGTCGTGTTGGTTTTATATTCCTGTTGGTGCCAACTTACTGCATTCATTTATAGTTTCGTCTCTTACTCTTAATAGGCGACTTTCGCTATTTTGCTAAGTTTTGTAAATCCTTGCCGACACCTAAATAGTTTAATGTATTTGTTCCAGGCTGCCATTGTTTCGGTTTCTCGAAATATTATCATACAAATACGAATGGACTTATTTCATTCTAATAAATAAATATAGGAAAAAGAAAAATATTTTTATAATTTTTCTTATTTATTATATATACAAATACAAAAGTTGCAGTAATCATCTTCAGTCGGAATAGAAGAAGAGAGTGGAGTTTGACCCTGCAGTAGCCAGTCTTGTCGTTAGTCTTTTTATAACCGAATTATGTTCTCTTCCTCCTTCTTTTCTCTTTGCATAAAGCCTGTGAAGGGCTTTATGCATAGTAATATGAGTGGCTGCGCATGATAAGTGCCCAACGAACCATTTTTAAAAAGTTGCTATCTTCGTTATTTTTAGAGCTACAATTCTCTGGGGTTTTTTTTAAAGCTTGAACTCTCTATGAATCATACTAAAGAGTGTTCAGGATTCAAAATTTAAAAAATAACTAGAAAAATATCAACTTTTTAAAAATGGTTATTCTGCGCGGCCACATATATTTTCTGGCTCATCGATCTAACAATCTCAGTACCTCACTTGCCCTGTTCACAGGGTTGCCAGATTAGGTTTCTCAAAATCGGACAGACCGGTCAACCCTGCTCCAAATCGGTCAAATTTGGATAGAACATTTGATGGCTAAAGGTAGCTAATAGTGGCTAAATATGGCTAGATTATTATCACAATAATGAACATTAATAGCTAAAAGTGGCTAGAACTGATATCCGATATCTAAAGACAATTATATCTAACCGCGACAAAAAATATCTAAATTTAGATATAAAATATCAAAGTTGGCAACCCTGAGTGGGGCCCTTGAATCAGACATGTCTGTTCTTAAAATTTGTAATTGACATACAGGGCGAAAAACGGACACGGTGTCCGTAATCAGACATATCTGGCAACCCTGCCTGTTCAGGAAGAGTCCAGAATATATCATTATGAATACTGCTGATGAGTTCATCGTTTTTCAGATTTCGGTTATTTGGTCTTATTTCGGTTATTTGGTCTTATTTCGGTTATTTAGTCTTATTTCGGTTATTTGGTCTTATTTCGGTTATTTAGTCTTATTTCGATTATTTGGTCTTATTTCGGTTATTTAGTCTTATTTGGTCTTATTTCGGTTATTTGGTCTTATTTCGGTTATTTGGTCTTATTTCGGTTATTTGGTCTTATTTGGTCTTATTTCGGTTATTTAGTCTTATTTGGTCTTATTTCGGTTAGTTAGTCTTATTTGGTCTTATTTCGGTTATTTAGACTTATTTCGGTTATTTGGTCTTATCTTTTAAATCTTACTGATTGTCTCGAAGTATTCTTTATTTCTTCTTTCGTTTCTTTTTGTTTTATTGATTCTCACACAAGTATTCTAATTAATTCATTACCTTGCAATTCAATTCTGTTTATCACCAATGGTTTTCCTTCATGTATAATTTGCACTGATAATTATACAGACATTTTTAATTGGGAACCTATATTTGCATGGCAACGGTTTGACCCGATTGCGAAACGAGCGGCCTAAATCGTGTAAATAAATAAAGAAACGAGCGTCGTGCGGGGATCGAACCTTGGAAGCAGCCTTATACCCACGCTTGTTTATTTATTTACACGATTTAAGCCGCTTGTTTCGCAATCGGATCAAACCGGTGTCGAGCAAATATAGGTTCCCAATTAAAAAAGAATTTCAATTATCATATTCTGTCGGGTATAAAATTATCCATTCTTTGAATTTCATAATTAGCACTGGTGGATATGGTTAGACAATGTGGAAGGCGTCTTCAGGATAATAAACATGTTTGAGATGTAACACGCTTTTCTCATTCTTTCTTTTCCACATAATTAGCACTGTATATTTTCCTAAATTCCGTCGTGTTTACTGTTTGAACCAAAGATATGTTCTGTTCGTAATGATAATTTCAAAGTTATCATCTTTTCATCTTTCATTTATTTAGGTTTACCGCTGGGTTTTACATAGTTATATAAACTTCAATAAAACCACAATGCTCCGGCCAAAACCCCCTAATAATGTGTCTGGATAATAGAAAAATAGCGCCATCAAACTATTTCACATTCAGAAGCCTCTTCTACTAAAGTCCATTGGCGTAGGAGCCCGGGGGCGGGGGAAAAACAGCGCCCCCCCCCCAAAAAAAAATCCGGTCAAAATACTGGGGGGGAAATTCGGGCAATTGATATTTGGGCTGCCAAGAAAAGCAGAAAACAATATTTCTTGTTGTGTGATTGTTTTGTTTAACGGCACATCGACCCTTGGTGGGTCATTTAGTGCCGAATTCAGTAGGGGGGAGGAGGATCCCATGTCCCCGTGACTTGAGACTTGAGGGGGGAGAATCCCAAATCCCTGTCACTGAGACGAATGCCACGATGACCGGGATAAGGACGGGGTGGAGATCCCAAAATCTTGAGCATGCTAATGGTGATCGCCTCCCGACCAGCTGGCCAAAATATCCTGTGCAACCTCTCCCAGGACGATACCCGAGCATGCCACAAGGACCCCCGAAGGGCCGTGGTTCTCTGAACTTCGAGGCCATGGCGGTTTCGAAGAACAGATACTACACTTTGATCTTAGCCCCCCAGGCATCACTTTAGCAAATATCCGTTTTGTATAAATCACTTTGGTCTAAAATCACCTTTGTTCTCAAAACATCTCCAAAAGTTGTCAATGAATTTCAATGACATTTGGTCGAATGGTTGGCCATTGGCTAAGAAATAATTGATGGAATGTTGGGATGGATCCAAGGATTCTTTTTCGATAGAGAGTAAAATAATTCCAGGATCCGTTCCAAAATTTAATAAAAAAATATCTCTCATTCGATTCATTAAGAACTTTTGGAGATATTGTTGGGACAAATCTGATTTTAGACCAAAGTGATATTTGCTAAAATGATGTACCCCGTGTGATCTATACTAAGGTTGGTACAAACCGTGTGATCTATACTACTACTATACTAAAAGTGGTTTTAGACCAAAGTGATTTTAGACCAAAGAGATATTTGCTAAAGTGATGTAGACGAATGTGCTGTAACCCGTGTGATCTATACCAAGACCTTTTATTGTGAATTGGTACTTATGCTTTTAATTTGTGTAAGATTTCGGGTAAATCAAGCCCTCTGTCCCGCCCCTACTTGCGCTTTTAATCTGAGTAAAATTTCGGGCAAATCAAGACCTCTGTTCCCCTTAACCAAAGAATTCCCATACGCCCATACTCAAGTCTTTAAATCTGCTTTTCCTTACGTTATTTAATTAGAAATTTAAAATAAACAGATGTTACCGACGGTATTGCAAGATAAAACGAACAACCATACATAATTGCTTGTCAACTTTATTAGAATCGATGGCATTAGAAGCCATCAAAACTGTCAACATAGGTTTCTTCAGTTTTTAAGTGAGTCTGGCTATCTATCTTTGTATGTATCGCGCCAATGGAGATACTGAGCTGAAAATTTAAACAGTTACTCCTTATATAGAAAAAACGTTTTTTGGCAGACTGGCTGGCTGGCTGGCTGGCTGGCTGGCTGGTTATGTATGTATCGCGAGTACAGGCCACACTAGGAGGGCTGAAAATTTAAACATTTACTCCTTATTACGTATTTAAAAAAAACGTTGTTCTTTTCCTCTGTTTTTTTAAAAATTCCTACCCTGAATAGATTTTTAGTGTGGGTTTCAATTTGCAATTCAAGCTTATGGGAAATTGGTCCCTTAGTTTGTGTCCGGTATCGTTCACGCTTGTTTTTTGAAAATTCATACTTCCAGGAAAAAATGGTTGTTTTTTTGTTTTTAAATCTCCCCACTCCCAATGGGTTTTTAGTTGGGGGTTCAATTTACAATGATCACTAAAAAGAATTGAATTTTCAAAAGTCAAGCGTGAATGCTGCCGGACCCAAACTAAGGGACAATTTAGCATAAAGTTACATTGCATATTGAACCCCCACTAAAAACTTATTTAGGGGGGTTAATTTTCAAAAAACAAACATTTTTTTCTAGACATAATAAGGAGTTTTAATTGTCAGCCCTCTAGCTACATTGGTGCGGTCAGTGCGTGTGATAGATACATAGCCAACACAAACTAAAGGGATCAATTTAGCATAAACTTACATTGCAAATTGAAGCTCCACTAAAATCCTATTTGGAGTGAATTTTCAAAAACAAAAACAAAAAAGGTTTTTCTAGATATAATAATAACATTTCCAGCTCTTTAGCTCCATTGTTGTGGCCTGTACGGGCGAAACAGCCAGTCAGCCAGACCAACTTAAAAACTGTAGAAACCTATGTTGACAGTTTCGGTGATAGATTTGCCTGACGGTTTCTATTAAAACACTTCTTCTCTTTCTTCTTCGAAGTCGCTAAGCAATCGTTTTTATCAAGCATCCCCAGATTTGTCTAAAAACAAGGAATAGAGAGTTTAAAAAATGACAGACACAGACAGTACAAGTGTTTTTGAAAATTATTCGAAAACTTAGCGTCAATAAGTTGTGATTCTCTTCTGGGGTATTTTCTCCTTCAATTTTTAGTTGTATATACGTATGTAGATCCATTATTTTGTCTAAAAACAAATTGAGTGACGTCACTTAGGATGCTGGTGGCCTCTAAGTTTATTTCACATATCGCAAACTAGGGTCGAATGAGTAGTAATGTGATATGTTGCGTTTAAACTGAAGCTGTAGCCAGTGTAAGGACACTACTTTTTTTTTTACTGAAAACTACAAAATTAAATTATAAAATAGTTTTTCTTTTCTAATTGTAAATGTTCAGCGACTAAAAGAAAACTCTGGGGAAAGTTAATGCTGCAATGTGAGCGACTGTGTCCACATAACTCCTTCGTTTTTTCTTTTTCTGTTGTTTTAACAAGAGGGCTGGAAGCATAGCTACTGCTGCTGTGTTTGTACATGGGATACTCATCTCCGACTTCAGCAGTACACAAGTATTGTGTTTTGTTAGCCTAAGAACTTAAGATGGTGTCTGGAGGAACACTTAGCAAGAAATACCAGCAAGGGTATTTTATTACACCATTAAAAATAAAATGGCAGACAAGGATGAAGTAAAAAGGATAGAAAAATGGAAGGATCTCTCAAGCAGAAAAAAGAAACGAAAAAGAAGACAGGTCTGGTTAGTCACTCAATAGAAACTGTCACGAGACCAACGTCTTTTGGCAGCATGGGGTGATCAATTAAAAAGAAATTGGAAAAATGAATCAATGAATAAATTACTTCTGTCGCCTTTGGTTGGCAGAGATCACGAAAAAAGTCTGAATTTTCAACAAAAAAAAAACAAGCGGACACAAACCAAGGGATCAATTTAGCATAAACTTACATTGCAAATTGAAACCCCCACTAAAAAGCTATTTAAGGGTGGATTTCTTTTAAAATGTTGAAATCTTTAGCACTCTAAGCTCCATTGGTGCGACCTGTGCGCGTTATACATTCATACATAAATACATACATACATACATTAATGAATAACTTTTCAGGTCCTAAGTCGGCGGGGCCTGAACGTGAATAGCCCTAAAGTCTGCGCAATGTAGATTTAAGGTGAAGTGCGACGTGGGCACGACCGACTCGACCCTTTGAACCAAGAGTTTGCATGCTATGGTCTACCGAAGTGGGTACATATATACATGCATAGCCAGCCAGCCAAACCAACTTGAAAACTGAAGAAACCAATGTTGACAGTTTCGGTGACAGTTTTGGTTGACGGTTTCTAATAAAGAATGACATCTTACCCCATATTGGAAAAAGAAAATCGAAAAAGGGGTTGAATAAATGGAACAGGAATAGAAAAATAGATCTGACATGTCTACAAAGCCTCGGCCGAGTACACTTTTTATGATGGGGTTTCACGGATTGTAGAAACTGGGTTACGGTACTTTCGTCTACATCACTTTAGCAAATATCAGTTTTGTCTAAATCACTTGGATCTAAAAATCACTTTTGTCCCCACAATATCTCCAAAAGTTCTCAATGAATTCCAGGGATTTTTTGGATTGAGAGGTATTTTTTATTAAATCTTTGGACGGATCCTGGAATAATTTTCCTCTCAATCAAAAAAGAATCCTTGGATCCACTCCAACATTTCATCAATTATTCCTTAGCCAATGGCTAACCATTCAACAAAAGGTTATTGAAATTAATTGAGAACTTTTGAGGATATTGTTGGGACAAAAGTGATTTTAGACCAAAGCGATTTTTAGACAAAACTGATATTAGGTAAAGTGATATAGACGAAAGTGCTGTACCCCGTAGAAACCATATTTCAAGCTTTAAACACAAAACATTATCTTACGTAAGTGAATAAAAATTCAACTAATAATTGTCAGAGAACATGTTTATTGATGCAATCAGGTCTGGCGCTACCTATTTAGCCAAACTAGGCAGCTGCCTAGGGCGCAGACCTCAGTACTGACTTTCCAAGCGAAAAATTCCCCAAAAGATCAAGCAAACCGGGGTCGCACCTTTTAAGTTTCGCCTAGGGCGCATGAAACCCTCGCGCCGACCCAGGGTGTAATGCTAAAAACAAATAACTAAAGGAGATCTGCTGGTTTCGAAATAAATGATTACAAACAGATTTAATTCTGGGTGTGGCTACTTGCCTCTGAAAAAATAGAAAAATCAGCATTTTTAAACGAATTACACCGTGAATCAGTAGCATTTGAATTAGTAATTAGAGTTGTGAAACAAATTATTTTATTTATATTTTGAAAGAGATGTTCAAAACACGATCGAAAAGTTTCTAAATCATTGGTTTCATTGGAGATTATTTAAGGCATCACAATGTAAAATTTTGTTAAATATCATAACATAAACAAGTATAAAGATATTTTCTATAGCTCTGAGAAGGGTCATTAACATTCAAATAGTTCTATAGTTTTGAGAAGGGTCATTAACATTCAAATAGTTCTATAGTTTTGAGAAGGATCATTAACATTCAAATAGTTCTATAGTTTTGAGAAGGGTCATTAACATTCAAATAGTTCTATAGTTTTGAGAAGGGTCATTAACATTCAAATAGTTCTTCGGACGATCGAACTCCTTCAATTAACAACACAAACAACAAGAAGGAGTTCAATCGTCCGAATAACTATTTGAAAGAAACAATTGAGATTGTCAAATGCAAATGATGTGTTATTAGCCTAATTGCCAACCTACTTTCTAAGTTAGTCACCCAATAGAAACCGTCATGTGACCAACGTCTTTTGGCAGCATTCCGTGTTGGGGTGATCAATTAGAAAATTGGAAAAAGGGTGATCAATTAATAAGTTACTTCTCTCGCCTTTTGTTTGGGCAGTGATCACTAAAAAAAGACTGAATTTTCAAAAAGTAAGCGTGAATGCTGCCGTGACACAAACTTAGGGATCAATTTAGCATAAACGTACATTGCAAATTGAACCCCCACTAAAAAAACCTATTTGGGGCGGGGTGAATTTTCAAAAACAAAAAAAATAGTTTTTCTAGATATAATAATCACATTTCCAGCTCTTTAGCTCCATTGGTGTGGCCTGTACGCGCGAAAAAGCCAGACCAACTTGAAAACTGAAGAAACCTATGTTGACAGTTTCGGTGACAGTTTTGGTTGACGGTTTCTAATATTTTACCAACACTTTATACGTTTGAAATCCAAAGATGCGATATTTTATCGAAATATATGTTTATAAAACTAAGTCCATAAGACTCGAATTGTAGAAGGCTATCTCTTGTAAGCCGGGTCCCCAGAAGACTTTTCTCTCGACTTCCCTTCAACACACTCATTGTACTGAGAGATACTAACTTTTTGTGACGTGCAGGCCAAGCGTGTGCAAGGGGTTTTGAATTAATATCACACAGAGAGCCACTCTATTGGAAACACGTGTGACTGTTTTGGGGCAGGTTAATAAACTGGGTGGAGATATACATGCACACACACACACACATACATAGATACATAGTTACATACACATATTCAGGCATACATACTTACATACATAAATACATACATATATACACGCTCGTGTGTTTGATGCATCCTCGCGTATATCTTAAGAATACGTTCCTCTATTTATATACTCGATGATAACCCATGAAAAATTATTTAGGAAAGGAAAAGATATTCTTATGAAATTTAAAATAGGATACAGCCACCATTAAGTTTCGATGGGAAAAGTTAATTAGAATTAAATTATAATAACTATATAATTAGATTATAATGAGTATATAATTGCTTATTATTCCGTCAAGCCAGATTATACTTTGTTTACCAAAGATATTCAATTGAGCAAGTTTTCTAAGAACAACAAGTCTGGCTGCAGCGGGGTCAAACAGGGTTAAATGGGAGGCATTCATCTTCCCGAAAATCACTTTCCCGAAGTTCAGTTTGCTGAACGCTGATTGGCCGACTCATGACTAGGCTGACTTATCTTCTTCCCGACTGTTTATTAGCTTGAAAAACAAAGGAAAACAATTCGAGTTACCCAACTGGCCAGTCTTTCGTATTTTGTTATTTACAAAAACATCGGTTAAATTTCGTTTTTAATTAGTGCGATGTTTACGACTTATAAAGAAAACGTGGCAATGCATTAAATGTAGTATTTATTTACGATAAGATTTAAGATTTACAATATATATCGTGTTTAAGATTTATAGAAAAAAAGGATTTTTCGATTGAGTATCAGTTTAGCTCAGTTGGTAAGAGAGCAGCTTTCAATAATCATGTGGCCGTGCTTTCACGGTAGGGAAATGTTTTCGTTTATATATAGGTTTGGTTTAACGTGACACAATAGACAAACGGTGAAGAGTTTACTCCCTTAGATCATGTGAGGATTGCTCCCTGTGCTTGTTCTTGTTGTTAGGGGGCGAAAACAAAGTCAACTCCAACTTGGACTGAAGTTTGACAAAAAAGGATGAAAAAGACAGGAAAGAAGAAGGAATAAAAAGAAAGATGTGAGTACACTTCTCCCATGTCCCAATTAAACGGACAAACCGTTGGTTGTGTTCTATCATTCTTTTTATACCAAGTTACATTTCTGAATTCACCCCAACTGAGCTCATCTCTTTCCTTATCCAGTTCTTTGCTTTGCGAATCCTGGATCTTTTTGCGAAAGTAAGAGCTATGTAGGGATACTTACAATTACTATTCTACCGACAATATGGCAGCACTTTAATGGAGACAAACATAAATACATGCATACATACAGTATCGCCCATAACTGAATACACTCCTGCGACTTTTTATAGAAAGTTAAATGTATTGAAATCAATAGTTATTTGAAGCCAATAGAAACTATATAGATAAATATTTTTCGTAGCGTTGTACTCATCTTTGGACGGTAACATATTCATATTTTTGGCAACAGAGTTTCAATGCTGTAGAGTTTGATCATAAATAATACCTGATAATATCCGTTTTGATTGTGTAATGTTCCACTAGAAATAATAAAATCCTGCTATGTTTGGTTTAGAAGTAAATTAACTTTCTATAAAAAGTCGCAGGGGTGTATTTTTTCGTAGTGGTGTACTCATCTTTGGACGGCAACATATTCATATTTTTGGCAACAGAGTTTCAATGCTGTAGAGTTTGGTCATATAATAATACCTGATAATACCCGTTTTGATTGTCAAATGTTCCACTAGAAATAATAAAATCCTGCTATGTTTGGTTTAGCCAGGTAGAATCATTGAAGAAACCTATGCTGACAGTTTTGGTTGACGGTTTCGAATAGACTGGGATTGCTTGGCGAAGAATTTAGTTTGAACGGCTTGCTTGCTTTCAAAAATGGCGGCTTATCATTTATAGCAGGGGAAGAAATTTGACGCACTAGTCGTTCAAAGCTTCTGGGCGCGTTGAGGAATATTAATTCAGAAGAATACATACCTATTCTGCAGGAGAGACTCCTCCCATTGACAAAAAACAACACTCTTTCCTGGAGAATAGAGCTCCCTGCCAAAAAACAAAAGAACCAGCAATTGGCAGGTTCTAAAAGCTATTAAGCAATTCACATCGCCAAATTAGTCTCCTGACATGAATCCAATTGTACCTGTCTTCCCCATTATGGATCGTGAAAAACAGAAAATGCCTAGAAAACGAAGAGAGATTTGCTTCGTGTTTTGAATGCAGCCGGGTTGGATATCACACAAGTGAAGATAGCGGATCTGATAAATTCGATGTCTGAAATATGTTAATGGCAAGATGACCAAATCTTTACATTTGCATATTTATATATTATTGAATTAATTAGATCGTTGAATAAAGATCCCTGCTTGATAATAGAGATGTTTGTTTACTTTAAATGTGTCTCTGTATATTAATAAATTGATGGCATCATCACACTAAACAGCAAGAGAAGACCTTTAAGAAATCACTTCGTAATGTTTTAATCAAATTATTTTTATTTTTAACATATACGATATTAGAAAGCGTCAACGATAACTGTCAACATCAACATAGGTTTCTTCCGTTTTTAAGTTGGTCTGGCTGGCTGGCTATCTATGTATGTATCGCGAGTACAGGCTGCTGTAATGAAATACACTCGGGTCGTGTGTTCGCTTACTAAAGGAGTGGGTACAAAAGACTGGCGTTTGCAGGGTGATGGAATAGTATTAAGTTTTGTGCTCAGCTGGGGGTTATCAGGCTCTGGACTAGAATTTAAGTCAAACGGCTGACCGAGGAAACAATGAGAATGCGTTCAACCAATCAGAGTATTTCTAAGGGTGGGCCGTTATTTTAAAATCGGCAGTTAGTTAGTAGAGTTGGGAAGGCCGCAGCGAAGGGGTCAACAAGCTAGGAGCTTGACTCGTAGAGTCAAAGATTAGGAGGAAGAAACCAATGCGGCCTGATTTGAACTGCTATCATCACAGTCAGCCCTTCAGTAACGAAAATTTCAACGAAACAGAATTCAATACCCTGATTGATCTGCGAACCGGCCCTGCACCAAAGCTTATCAACGGAAATAAAAGGAAACCCACATTCTCCATGAAATTAATGAATTTTGTCGTCTTTCTCCACGGCCACGTGGGAGAGCCTTTCTCTCTGGCCACGTGGGAGAGCCTTTCTTCTGTATGCACCAACTGTTATGTTTCCCTCCACAGACTTTTCTCTCTCGGCAACACTGCATCATTTGAACTAAACTTTTTTTAGTGATCACCGCCCAACAAAGGGCGAAAGAAGTAACTTATTCATTGATCATTGATCATTTTCCAATTGTTAATTGATCACCCCCAGCACGGCATGCTGCCAAAAGACGGTTTCTATTGAGTGGCTAACCAGACCTGTTTGTTTTCCTTTTGGGAAACAGTATTCCTTAAAAATGTAACTGATAGGAAAAATAAAATTCATGAATATTTCGGGGTTTTCTTTTTTCAGTAATATAATATTAAGAATTTGTTTTCCACGATTAGTTTAATAAATTTAATAGATCGATAATATCTTAAACCCATAAGAACCCACTGTGACATCGTTGTCACATACAATTTAATTGATCTGGACAGTCTCTTATATAATATTATATTTTATCCTAGATTTTAACTCATGAGGTGTACTAAGGGACATATACTGAACATCCTGGTGCAGTCACGTGATTGTGTGTCAATTTGCCTACCCAGAATCCCACATAATGTTCCTTCAAGTAGAAATTGGTCTGGGTTCTTATGGGTTAACAAATTACATATATGCACTTCTCAGTTTTAATACAGTATATTTATACTGGATTTTAACTCATGAAGTGTACTAAGTGACATATACTGAACATCCTGGTGCAGTTACATGACTGTGTCAATTTGCCTACTCAGTTCCTTCAAGTAGAAATGGGTCTGAGTTCGTATGGGTTAATTTAGAATTGATTAATATGAATAACAGTGGCAAAGATGGATACTTATTGAAATAAGAGACTTATATTAAGCAGGGTATTTCAAAAACAAATCTGATTGGCGGTTTTTAAAGTAGAAATATCATGAACATAAGGTAATGACAAAAAGAAGCAATAATAATTAAATCATGATAATTGATTTTGATTAGGATACAGTCTGAATGAAAGCTTGTGTGCAATGCTATTAGGAAAATTAAAATATCTTTAGATGGATTCAAGTTAAATCATTATTATTATTAAAGTTCTTGATGCTTCTTTTTGCATCCTGTAGAGCCGGGTCCAAAGTATGGTCCTGGGGGCGGGGGCACTATAGGGTTTTTTCTTCATTTAGTCGATAGCACTTTGCGTAGTATGTGGGCTCTTCCGGGTAGGGCGATCTTTTGGACTACGTGGATGTTGATGTTACCTAAGATACGGTTGGTGAACCTTTCCGTTTTCTTCTTCACGTGTCCTAGAGCTCCGAGTTTTCATGTCCCACATCCTGTTGATCTCGATCTCCCGGTCTTTGTACTTGGACAGTTTCTCCGTCACTTTCACCGAGGTGTTTCTCTCAGATGGTATTGCTGTCGATGAGCATGCACCTCTTCTCTTTCCTGTCCTTGATAACGACGGCAGGTCTGTTTGCTCTTATTTCCCTGTCAGTTTGGACGGACGTGTCCCAGAGGATGGTGACTTCGTCGTTTCCAGTGGCAGTGTTCGGTTGGTGCTCATTCCATCTTTAGGGTGTTTTGATTCTGTATTTACTACAGATCTTTTAGTGCAGGTATGCCGCTGCCTTGTTGTGCCCGTGGATGATTATTATTATTATTATTAGTAGTAGTAGTAGTAGTAGTAGTAGTAGTAGTAGTAGTAGTAGTAGTAGTAGTAGTGTTGTTGTCGTCGTCGTCGTCGTCGTCGTCGTCGTCACCCCCCCCCACACACACACACATATATAATAATTAGCAATGTGTGTTTGTACTCTGCTACGATAAGGGACGCAACTGATGTAGTAAAATAGAATTGTAGGTTCTAATGACGTAGTAAATATGCTGAATTTAAAGAGTAATAGAAAATATAAGAAGTAATAAAAACAGAAGCCAAAAATAATTTTAAAAAACCGTTTATGGTCAACAGAGCGCTATTCTCCAAGCACACTGCAATGCGAGTCTCTATTATCCACGTATATAAAATGCAATGTATATCCTTATATTCCATATATAGGCTGTCATTCTTTACGGCACGAGTAAATTAGTCATATCATAAAAGAACTGGTGTGCAAATAATAAATGGAAGCCGTCATTCACCGGATATCTTCAGGTTGAGCTTGACTCTGTTGAAATATCCAGTTTAGGTTCTAAAAGCAGTTACTTGACATTACTTGAGCATGCACACACATCGGCATCCAAGCATCTCATTGAAAAAGGGGAACAAATGCAGTACAATATACAAAACGAAACGAACGTAACATCAGACTCAAAGTAATCCATGCAAAAACACAAACAAAGCAACACGGTTGAAGGGATCTGAATTGATTGTTTTGTCTACGCTGACTAAAAAACAATTTACTTAGACAAAGGGGGGAAAATGGTTTCTATCAAGAACTTATTAAAAAGTCAACCCTTTGCAATCTATAAAGAGGGATCATCAATGGATTCACATAACCCTTTCAAGACTAATCGATTAAAGTGTTTAATGAGCTGGATTTTCAAAAAGTGTATAAAAGGCCAAAAACGTGTTAGTTAGAAACCGTCAACCAGAACTGTCACCAAAACTGTCAACATAGGTTTCTTCAGTTTTTAGGTCTGGCTGGCTGGCTGGCTGGCTATGTATGTATCACGCGCAGATGCCACGCCAATGTGGCTAAATTAAAACATGTACTCCTTATTATGTCTCGAAAAAACTTTCTTTTTTTTTTTAAATCCTAAATACGTTTTTAGTTGTGGGTTCAATTTGCAATGTAAGTTCATGCTAAATTGATCCTTTAGTATGTGTCCGGCAGCATTGACGTTTGTCTTGAAAATTCAGACATTTTTAGTGATAACTGCCCAGCAAAAGGCGACAGAATCAACTTATTCATTAATCATCCTTTTTTCCAATTTTCTTTTAATTGATCACCCCCAACACGGCATGCTGCCAAAATACGTTGGTAATGTGACAGTTTCTGTTGATTGACTAACCAGAAACTATTGTTTTATTAAATCAGAGATTTTCCATATTTTGAAGAATACAAAATCATAATGGGACACATTTGTCCTATTAGACATTTATCCCGGTTCAGATGAAAAAGGATGACCATGTCTGGAGAGAGAAAGGCGACCACTCTGGAAGGAAGTCCAGATTATTGACAGAGAATGCTGTTGGAAACAGAGAAAAATCAAAGGGGCCGCACATATCAACATGTCGACTGAATGTATTAGACAAGTGCAGAGTTCAACCCGATGTGGCTTCCACTACTCAACAAACCCAAGCCCGAGAAGGCAAATATAAAGAAACGCCCGAATCCTACGTTATAAGGGTTGCCTCCGTTGAAGCTAAAACAACTTCTGTTTACCCCATCACATTCGGATATTACAC
>VCCN01000071.1:2376845-2401326 GCA_006491835.1 Architeuthis dux
AATGTCATTGAAATTCATGGAGAACTTTTGGAGATATTGTGTCAACAGACATGACGTTGTGCATGGATCCGCCCCTAAATTTAATCACTTCCTCCATAGCCCATTGCCAACCCATCCACAAAATGTCATTGAAATTCATTGAGAACTTTTGGAGATATTTTGTCAAAAGACATGAACTTTTTGTAATATTATGTGGTGTGGACATATAACTACGACATAGGGGAGGTAATTGTGTATGGATCCCACCCAAACATCTAATCACTTCTTCCGTAGCCTATTGTCCACTCCTCTGCATGATTTCATTGAAATTCATCGAGAACTTTTGGAGATATCGCGTGGACAGATATGCACTTTTGGCGATATTATGTGGTGTGGACATATAACTACGACATAGGGGAGGTAATTGTGTATGGATCCCCCCACCAACATCTAATCACTTATTCCGTAGCCTATTATTGTCCACTCCTCCACATGATTTCATTGAAATTCATCGAGAACTTTTGGAGATATCGCGTGGACAGACATGCACTTTTGGCGATATTATGTGGTGTGAACATATAACTACGACATAGGGGAGGTAATTGTGTATGGATCCTCTCCAAAATATAATCACTTATTCCGTAACCTATTGTTCACCCTTCCATATTGAGAACTTTTTATTATTATTTATGAAGATATCGTGTAGACAGATATGAGCGTATACATAAATGTATGGAAAAAAAATCAGAAAAATATCTCTCAATGAAAAAAGAATCTTGGATCCGCCCTCACATTTAACCATCTTACCTTTCCAAATTGCCCACCCGTCCACAAAATTTCATTGAAATCCATTGGGTACATTTGGAGATACCATGTGACCGAATACAAATCACAAAATGTTGCTTGCTAAGTTATATTTTATGAACTACGGACAACCATGTTGCGATGTAGATTGAGTGGCTTCTTTACATAAGCTTTACAAAATGTTGGGAACAATAATTCTTCAAATAAATAATAATTTTATTTCAATACGAATCCTCAAAGAAAGAATGTAGATCTTTGAAACTGCCATTTTCAAAGACGCCTGTGATGTGATAAGTGCTAGAACGTAAATTTCCGACAATAATAGATCCAATGTGTGGCACAAATTGATGTAAATATGATTTATAGCTACAAAAAAGAAATCCTAAAACTAACATCTACGTTCGTACGAAACAGAATTCGTTGATGTAGAATAAGCAGGCATTTCAAGACCAATTTAACGTAACACTGATCTTAATAAATTTAACTAGTGGTATTTGTGCCTTATAATTATCATCGAGGTTTTCTTAGAAGTTCAGCTCGAACACTCACCAGTCAACGAGTACATGACAGCAGGGGATAATAAGCTATTTTGGCAGAGTTTTTCTTTGGAGAAACAAACAGAGAAATGCTGGGAGCGTATTACACAGCCGATGAGTAAATATAGAGAATGGAGTAAAGGAAACCGCTTGAATTGACATAATCAAACAATATCAAGACAGCTGGTTAATAAATAGCTTATAGCATTACAGAACAGAGATATAATATTATTTCCGTTACAGCCTTCCATGGTTCTATATTTTTCCTACGTTTATATTTTCATTGGCAACAAAGTATATCAAGATGCTGCCATTTGCACCGATCTTTGAAAAGTTGCATATAATTGGTAGTCTGGTGTCGAAACAGGCTATTTACGTGCATTTCGAACTCCTCTGATATTTTGTGTTCGCTGCTCGCTAAGGAAAGGTTCTAGCGAAGCAGAAATCTTTATTTTCTTTTATTATTTATGTTTTCAACAGATGTTGCCTCTGATCCCCAGCACTTTCCTCAGTACTTTTGCCGACCCCAGAAACTGATGTTTGAGAGTCCCATCCCTTCATCGAGTCTTTACTTCTTCCAATCTGAATGCTTGTATTTTGGAGATGGAAAGGTTTTAGCGAAGCAGAAATCTTCATTATTTTCTTTTATTATGTATGTTTTTAACAGATGTTTCCTCAGATCCCCAGCACCTTCCTCAGTACTTTTGCCGACCCCATAAACTGCTGTGATCAGGACAGTCTCAACCCTTTCATCGAATCTTTACTTTTTCTAATCTGAATGCTTGTATTTTGGAGATGGAAAGGTTTTAGCGAAGCAGAAATCTTTATTATTTTCATGCACTTCCATGTTCTCAACAGATGTTGCCTCAGATCTCCAGCACCTTCCTCAGTACTTTTGCCGACCCCAGAAACTGCTGTGATCAGGACAGTCTCATCCCTTTCATCGAATCTTTACTTTTTCTAATCTGAATGCTTGTATTTTGCAGATGGAAAGGTTTTAGCCAAAACTGTCAACATAGGTTTCTTCAGTTCTCAAGTTGGTCAGTCTATGTATGTATCACGCGCACAGGCCGCACCAATGGAGCTAGAGAGCTGAAAATTCAAACATTTACTCCTTATTATGTCTAGAAAAAACGTTGTTTTTTTGTTGAAAATTCAACTCCTAAATAGGTTTTGTGTGGGGGGTTCAATTTGCAATGTAGATTTATGCTAAACCGATTCCTTAGTTTGTGTCCGCCAGCATTCACGTTGGTTTGTATTTTGAAAATTCAGGCTGTTTTAGTGATCACTGCCCAACAAAATGCGAGAGAAATAACTTATTCATTGATCACCGGTTTTTTCAATTTTTTTAATTGATCACCCCCAACACGGCATACTGCCAAAACACGTTGGTCATGTGGCGGTTTCTATTGAGTTTCTTTTCCTTATTCACAACAACTGGAACCGTTTGTCTTGAGGTAGTCGGTCTGGATCTCAAATTCCTGAGTATTTTACTATATTGTTGAACATACCATTTGCTTACATGAATTCGAATATAAATCATTTGCACAGTTCCCAGCCAAGGCCGATGCGAGGGTTTTGTACGCTCTAGGCGAGACAAATCTTCGCAAGGGCTTTATGCACCCTTGTCGCGACGCCCGGGTTGCCTGATCTTCAGTGTTGCGCCCCTCTGAGGTCTGCGCCCTAGGCAGCTGCCTAGTTTGGTCTAATGATAACGCCGACACTGTTCCCAGCACATCACTGGCCCTGGTGTTGCGCCTGGTTTTAATCTTCCATGTGTTACATTCAATTATGATGTCGTTTACAGTCCTATCTCTTTCTCCACAAAGAAAAGAATTGTGCTATTTTTGTGTTTATTTTTACTTGACCTATCTACCTACCATGCCCCAAATCCCCTGTATTCTCGCCAACTTAAACAACATTGCAGTCAGTATCGTCTCAAATGTTTCCCGGGATCTCCAGTTTTCCTTTGGCAAGAATATTTGGAACCGTTACCAGAATACCAATGATATTGGGTCGACTGTCATAATTTTTGCAGTTCTCAAGCAAGGTCATCTTCATCTTATTTTCAATCTCTTTCAGTTTCATCCTGTAGTTTATTTGAACAGCCACACACACTAAGAGATTTTCTTTCTTATCTACAACAACCAGATCTGGTCTCTTGACCGAGATAAGGGAGTGATGCGTCTGTATGTCAAAATCCGGAAGAATCTCACAATTCCTGTTGTTTTTATTTGTGCCACTACCATTTGTTTATATGGTGGAGCCCAAGTAAATTTGCACAATTCCCAGTGAAGTACCGCTCCATCATTGCCGTCTTTTGAGGCCAGTTTGCCGCATTACTTAATCATGCATGCCGTCTTTCCCTAACTTCTTTCTTCTTTGACATTTTGGTTGTATTCATTTTTGCTTTGACATAATTTGTTTTCATTCTTTTGTTTTGATCTATCAATGAATCAATTGTTTCAGATTCCCTCTGCGCAACCATATTCAAATCCTTTCATTCAATCTCTTTTGTTTGTTTCATGAATTCAGCTTATACTTTTACACAATGTTTATCTTCGATCCTTCATGGTGCGAAGAGGGTCGTCAAACTTACCTCGCGAGCTTTGAAGAAAATCTGACCTTAAAGAAAAAATGATTTAATCTTTTTTTTTTTGGGGGGGGGGATAAGATCAGTTAAAACTACATTAAATTATGAACTTTTCTACCGTAACAAGAACAAGAACCGAATTTAGGGGAGTAAACACTTCACTGTTTGTCTGGGCCGTCACGTTAAACCAAACCGATATTTACATTCCCCTACCGTGATTTGAAATCACGACCTACTGATTGGTAGGGTGCTCTCTTACCGACTGAGCTAAATGTACAAGTCTTATATATCTACGTATTTATTTATTATATATACAATACAAAAGTAATCATCTGTAGTCGGAATAGAAGTACGAGTGGAAGAGTGTTACAGACAGCGAACCAAGAAAATCACAAGAGTAGATTCCCTGTGTGTGTGGTTATATCAGCGAAGAAGTTTACAATATTTATACAAACATTGGACAATTTTATTTTATTCCCAGGTGAATATAACAAGAAATCAAGGAAATCATTCCCGTATTTATGGTCTTTAACTCTAAAATACGATTTTTCTTAAGCTATGTTAAAATCTATGTTCAGAGCCGGCGCAAGGGTTTCATGCGCCCTATGCCAGACTTCAAATTTGTGCAAGGGTTTCAAAAATTGTCAACATAGGTTTCTTCAGTTTTTAAGTTGGTCTGGCTGGCTATGGATCGCGAGTACAATGGGTTGAGAATTTCAACATGTTCTCCTTATTATGTCTAGAAAAAAACAGTTTTAAAAAAAATCGATTTTCAATCTAATTTTATGCTAAATCGGTCCCTTTGTTTGTGTCCGGCAGCATTCATGCTTGTTTGAAAATTCATGCGCCCTATGCCAGACTTCAAATTTGTGCAAGGGTTTCATCCGCCCTAAACGAGACCCAGAATTTACGCACCGCTTGTACTCTAACGACTATTTTTTTTCCAGTTAGGATTGAGCCCCTAGCACCATTTCGTCCTAGGCGACCGCCTGTGTATGTTGAATAATGGTCCATTAAAATGGGCCAATTAATTTACGGTAAAATCTTTCAAAGACATTGCTAATAATGTCTACGTAATTAATTGTATTGATTTACTATGAATTTGAAAAACTGTCTTTCAAATGCGCTGATTACATAATCTTTTTGGTTGTAAAGAAATCTGAAAGCTTTAAGATACAACATTTCATGAAAACCTGTTTACCCAAACTCAAATAAACGTATAAAATACTGTCATCCCGATCCTAAATAATGTAGCCAGTTGATTTCTTTCGTTTAACAATTCTGAATCTGTCCCTTTTAATGTAGCGTTTAACAGAGAACATATACGTTTCTCATAAAGTTCATAGCAATTTTTTGCACGGTGGATGGGTTCTTAGGTCAATTTCTATGTCTAAATCAAACTAACAGCTGTTACTGTATTTCCAGTAAAAACACTTGGATTGTATTTTCAGCAAATACTGATTTCCATGCCAATTTGTCTCCTACTGCTGCAATACTGATAGACGAGTAGCTTTCATTCATCCTGCTATATTAGCAGCAACATATTCACAGACGTTAAGACTATTTGTTCAAGATGTATGCCTAGTCAGTTCCGTTTTCCTTCCAGCTTTCTTTTGTTTTCTCTTTTAGCTTATAATTCTGTCCAAGACATTTTTAGAAACCGTCAACCAAAACTGTCACAAAAATTGTCAACATAGGTTTCTTCAGTTTTTAAGTTGGTCTGGCTGGCTATGGATCGCGAGTACAATGGGTTGAGAATTTCAACATGTTCTCCTTATTATGTCTAGAAAAAAACAGTTTTAAAAAAAATCGATTTTCAATCTAATTTTATGCTAAATCGGTCCCTTTGTTTGTGTCCGGCAGCATTCATGCTTGTTTGAAAATTCAGACTTTTAGTGATCACCGCCCAACAAAAGTCGAGAGAAAGTTTCTTCCAATGGAGCTAGAGGGCTGCAAATTTCAACAATTTCTTCAGGTGTTTGTTATATTCTGTAACGCTCAGATGTTAGAAACCGTCAAGCAAAACTGTGAACATAGGTTTCTTCAATGTTTAAGTTAGTCCGGCTGGCTGACTATGTATGTATGAATCACACGTACAGGTCGCACCAATGAAGCTAGAGGGGTGAAAGTTTTAACATTTACTCCTTATTATGTATAAAAAAACGTTTGGTTTTTCTTTTTGAAAATTCTCCCTCTAAATAGGTTTTTAGTGGGGGTTCAATTCGCAATGTAAGTTTATGCTAAATTGGTCACTTAGTTTGTGCCCAACAGCATTCACGCTTGTCTTTTGAAAATTCGGACGTTTTGGGGATCACTGCCCAACAGAATGCATTAGAAGTAGCTTATTCATTGATCACCACCTTTTCCAATATTTTAATTGATCACCCCCAACACAGCATCATGCCAAATACGTTGGTTTTTATTCTAGTTGACATGGGCCTTCGATTTTGAGGAGGGCCTATTCATGGGCGTCCACTGCCACTTTTCCAGGATATATTTCCAGTGGGGGGGGGGGTTATATTCGGAATAATACAGCCGTTATAAGTCCACTGCTGGACAAAGGCCTTTCCCATTTCCTTCCATGATGACCTTGATTGTGCTAACCTCTGCCAAGTCTTACCGGAAAACGTTTCTATCTTGTCCCTCCATCTTGTGTCTGGTCTTTTCCTACTTTTACTGTACGTTTACTGTACCATGGGCACCAATCGGTTAGTCTTTTCCCCCATCTATTGTCATCTCTTTTTGCTAGGTGACCAGCCCATCTCCATTTTTGCTGCTTAATTAGATGTATAATATCATTCATTCTAGTCCTTTCTAGGTCTACAGAAATTTAGAAATGTTGATCTTTTTCTATCTCTTAGAGTTATCCCTAGCATTGCTCTGTGCTATTCCGGGTTGGTTTTCAGCTCGTTTGGTTAATTAATGATACATTCTTTTTATTTGGGAACATTACGTTGGGCTTACATAAAACAATTGTACAGCAACATTATTCTTTATTGACTATAACATTCCAACTTTCAACACCCTCGCCCTCCGTGAGAAGGTCTGATCCAGGGGGGGTCAAATGCCCCATTTTCCCCTAGAGGATGCCCATGGGCCTATTCCCTCTAGTAGAGACAAAAGGGGGCCCTTTGGTAAAGAATATTGATATCATAAAGAGAATCGGGCGCGGAGGGGGACACTTTAGCATAAAATATAAATATTTTAAAGAAGATTCATAAAAGTTTAATACAGACTAGCATTCAAAGGGAAATTATGAATCACCGTCACCCATATATGCTGTGTTGAGGGTGATCCATTAAAAAGTTGGAAAAGGGGATGATCAATGAATAAGTTACTTCTCTCTTTTTGTTTGGCTGTGATCACTAAAAAAAGGTCTGAATTTTCAAAAAAACAAGCCGGCACAAACTAGTGATCAATTTAGCATGAAGTTACATTCAAATTGAACACCCCACTAAAAGATCTATTGGGGTAAGGTAAAAAACAAAAAGGGGCGTTTTCCATACTTATTGAGGGGAGTGTGTGTGCAAAATTTCAAGTTTTTACTATGAACGGTTGGGGCTGGGCGAAGTCCGGATACTTAGACAGATACATATAAATGTCAGAACACATGAATAATCTAAACCCAGCAATAAGCCAGTGTTGTGGGTAGAGGTGATTATTACATTCCGTATACAGAATAAACATGAATATGCTATTGTATTTACGGCTTCTTATTACAGTACTGTACTCTATTGTCCTCTATACATTTTGTATACACAACTCTATTGTACTCTATTGTCTTATATACATTTTGAATAAAACGTTATTGTCCTCTATACATTTTGTATACACAACTCTAGTGTACTCTATTGTATTATATACATTTTGAATAAAATTGCTTACCATTACCTTTTTGATAAATCGTTCTACTTCTTTTATTCTATTCTGTTACTTGTAAGTACATTATGTACACTATATGTACATGTATATACCTATACATCAATCATATGTATTTAGCACTGATTACAAAAATACTTAATGAGCAGTTTAAAATCCATAAGAACCCAGACCCATTTCTACTTGAAGGAACATTATGTAGGATTCTGGGTAGGCAAATTGACACACAGTCGCGTGACTACACCAAGACGTTCAGTAGATGTCACTATAGTATCTGAAAATACTTATGAGAGTGTAAAGAACAACAAAGCCATATTTAACAGAATAAAAATAACCTTATTTTCATAGTTCGTAATGTTTCACATACAGCAACGTTATTGCTGATGATGGTAATTACTTCTGTTTAGGAAGAGTTAATTAACCTTGTTATTACTTGTTATATTAAAGTTTGAATTAAATTATTGCACTGTTCATACATCCCGTCTTATTCCTTCTAATATATGTTTGCCACAAATATTAACCGGACCTGATATTCTTTTCATCCTTGCCCAGATGAAACACGTAATACCAACGTAGAACATTGTTCTCATTTGGATATACGATGAAATTTAACCGCACACTTTATGAAATATAATAATGTGGTTACTGTTAACTAAATCCTTGTATTCATTTTGTATTAAACTTGAAACTACTAAAAAGATTAGACGTACTGATTGGGCTTGGGTTTTATTGTCATTAAATTGCATAAAGTGGGTGTTTGGTCATGCCATAATCCCGAATGTTGAAATCCCGAAATATCAGAATCCCTAAAGGTTGAAATCCCGAAAACCACAATCCCGAAAGATCAAAATCGGAGTAGGAGTGAAGTTTAACCCTGCAGTAGCAAGGCTTGTTTGTATTTCTATCTTTTTCAGAATTCTACCATTAACCAAGTTTCTTCGCACAGCATCGAAAAAGAGGTTTGTTTTTTATAAAAATTATTTTTACTCACTTTTTCTTCACACACTTCCATGTACTTGAAGTAAAGGCTGTAAGTTAACTTTCTTTATTTTCAAACTGGAGCGTGGACAACGAGCAAGTCGAATGTTTAAAACGAAACATAACGCGTAATAGTTCGGGGGCCAGAAATGCTGAAATACCTACAAATTAATTACTTTTATGGTAAAATAAAATGTATTTTTGAATTCCTCATGTATGAAAACCATGATTTAGCCTTTTAAAGTAACATTGGGAGACGAGATATGAAATTCCGTTTTTTTTGTGTGTGCGAGCGGCCATTTTGTTTTATGCAAACGAGGTAGTTCTTCCCAACTTTTTTTCTTGGGAACATCTTTTTCTGAAAGAGGACATCCTAAGGAACATTTTTGACGAGATAAAAAATTCTGTTTTTTGGAGTGTGTGCTGGAGGCCATTTTGTTTTAGGCAAACGAGGTAGTTCTTCCCAACCTTTTTCTTGGGAACATCTTTTTTTCGGAAAGAGGACATCCTAAGGAACATTTTTGTACCCTAGTCATAGGAACACGGGGGGGTGCACGGTAGGCCCTGCTGGCACCCGGACTATAAGAAAAAAGCAATTATGTCTGTTTTGACATCCATATTACGAAGTGAGATAACGTTATCAACAGCTACCACTTGTTAAGAGACGGGATCTGTCACCGGGCTATCGTTATATAATATGTCGCTCACCTACTCTGCTATCTCTGACATGTATTAATATTTGAAAAAACCCTCTGTAAAAAAATGGTTTCATTATTCTTTAACCAGAAGGATTCAAAAATTGTTGCATGTCAGTTAGCAATTGAGTTAAGAAAAGCATTAAACAAATAATCGTATTCCTCTGACGGCTTCTTAAGTTTCCAAAAAGATTGCATTTTATTTTTACAGGGTTTAAAATGTTTTTTAATGTTTCTCTCGATAAACATTTAACCCTTTATAGGGCAACTCTAAAAATATTTTAGATATCAAAACAACCTTTGTGTATGTTAAACTAGACCTAATTGCAAGATATTTTCAGTTGCCAGTTTTCTGAAATCTTTTTGTTTATGGGGACAAAACCCCCTCTGATGAAATGATTATATATGGTGCCTCGCCCAAAAAGTGACCAAAAATGGAAAATATAAAAGAATTAAAAATTAAAGTAGAAAGTTAAATAAAACATAGAATTAAAGAATAACATTCAATAGATACAAAAAAAAGTTATATTGACAAAACAAATAAGACCTCCGGGTTGATTTTAAAGTTTTATAGCGCGGGCCAAAAGCAGGCTAATTTAATGGGATGTGGTATGCCTCAAAACAATTTCTGTCTTTGTTCAAGCACAAGTGTACTTTGCAAAACTTGCAGACCACATTAGTGCGGATTATGTTGTCTTTGTGGCTACAATGTTTGCAAGTGACTGACGGGTCCTCAGGCGATCATATATAGTCACTTAAAGGGTTAATATTTGAAAGAAACCCTCTGTAAGAAAAAAGGGTTTTCATTATTCTTTAACCAGAAGGGTGCAAACATTTTTTTGCATGTCAGTTATCAATTGAACTAAGTAAAGCATTAAACAAATAATCGTCTTCCTCTGACGGCTATTCAAGTTTCCACAACGTTTTGATTGCATTTTACTTTCACAGGGTTTTAAATCTTTTTTTTAATGTTTCTCTTGGTAAACATTTAAACAACAAACGTGGTGTAATTGGTGAACATGCTGAGGGTAATATAAACACTGACTTTCAAATGGGCAAATCCTGCTTTCAAATCACAAAAATTAACATCTTTTTATGAAGCAAACTTTTTAAAAATTTCTTAGTCTATTTTTTCCAACAACAAAACTTGATTAAACTAGAAAGGACTCAGAGAGCGCATACCTCTGCCAATGCACTCTGCTAACTAAAACTGGTCGAAAATCAGTTGTATAGCTACGATGCGGGGGAGGTAACTGTGTCTGCCACGATTTTCCATATTTCGGACTATTGTCTTAATATGGGAAAAAATATATCTCAATTGGAAAAGATTCCTGGATCCACGCCAAAATTCAATCAATTCTTCCTTAGCCCGTAATAATAATAAATAATAAATGCATTTATAGAAAGCGCCCTTTCTCGGGAACCTCAATACTTAAGTCCACACTGGACAACAACGCTTGAAAACATGTGCAATCAATTGCAGTAAAAATATAAGGCCTATTAAAGAAGAGTAAGAAGAAAGTGCAACTTGTCAATAAAGGTTTTTACAAAACTCGAGGCAGGAGCTACAGTTACGAAGTGTATTTATTTACTGAATTCATATAATTATGAGAGTCTCGAAACAAGAACGTTTTTATTTTTATTTAAAGCCTGTATGTATGTTCAGGATATCGTAGGATAATTGATTCCAAAGTCGCTTCCAAAAAATGTCATTGAAATTCATTGAGAACTTTAGAAGATGTTCTCAATGAATTTAAATTACATTTTTTGGAAGGATTGGTTATCGACTTTGGAATCAATTACACTACGATATCCGGAACATACATCCATTAGCAGGCTTTAAATAAGTATGTGTGGACAGACAGGCCAACGTGAGTGAATACATATAAATATATGAAAAAATATCTCACAATGGAAACAGTTTCCAGGATTCGTTCCAAGATTTGATCAATTCTTCCTTAGACTATGGCCCACTCTTCCACTTTGTTGGCAGGGGTAAATTATTGGAGTACGCTTTTTTACAGAAGTGTCATTCAGTGTTGGGTCCTTTGGGCTTTAACTGGCAGCTCTTCTTTTCTTTGTTTATGATCACTGGATCTGGTCTTTGAGCCTGGATTGGTGACCGGGATTTGGGATTCTTCCCCTCAAGTCTCTAGTCACGGGGACATGGAATCCCTCGTCCCCCCCTACTGAATTCGGCACTAAATGACCCATCAAGGATCGATGTGCCGTTAAACAAAACAATCATGAGCCTGGATTGCGTGATTGGGTGTACTTCTTCCGTATTATTATTTGTTTTTTCACACCAGCAGCAATAGGTGGTTTTCATTGGAGGATTGAGTGGCAACAAGTCTCCCCTCAATACTCCCCTCAGTATTCTGACCGACTTCAGTAGTGCTGTCGTCTGGATAGTCTCAGTTCTTCCCCGATTCCCAGTGCCTCCAGCCTTTTTTGCTAGGTTCTTGGGGACTGTTCCTCTGGCTCCGACAACTATTGGCACGATGGTCACTCTCATGTTCCACAACTTCATCAGCTCTCTGGCAAGGTCCAGATATTTAACTTTTCGTTCTGCTCCATCTTCACCCTGTGGTCTGCCGGGACAGTGAAGTCTACTAATTGACATCTTCTTTTCTTTATTCACTACTGTTATGTTAAATAAATAAACATGCCTAAGCAAGCATCCAGCAGCCCCTATTCCGTTTCCGGTCCCAGAAGCGGGACCGGAAGTAGGAACAGGGAAGGCGCAGTTCAGCTAAAGCATAGCTCTTATCAACATGTGTTCTTTTGTTTATCCTTTCTTAACACGCTTAAACACGATTACGGATCAAAACGCATTCTAATCTAACACAGCTACTACAGATAGAAACGACGAAGACGCATAGATACAATAAGAACATTACAACTACCACAAGATCTGATCTTCTGACCTGGATTGAATGATCCGTTTTAATCTCAAAGTCCCTGAGAATTGTGTTCGTTTCATTCTCTAGGACAGATTCTGGTCTGTTCATGTACCATTGGTTTGTGTGGTTTCACTACACAAACTGGTATTGCAAGAGGCTAAATCTCTCTAGATCCCCAATTCTGTACAGTCCTAATATTTTCCAAGCTCTTTGCATCTTTGCAGAAGGGAAAACTTTCAGATATATCAGAAGAAAACAACACAGGCTCACTGCAAGATATTCGCAGCACCATAAACGTTGGTATTTGATTTGTTTAAAAGGAATTATCTGAAACGTATACTTAATTGAAAACTTGTTATAGCAGTTTTTAAATAAAACTTTAATGACGTAAGTATCGAAATTCCCTGTAAAATGTGAACAGATCTTTTGTTATAACTCCAGTCCAATTCTGGAATTAACTTTGTTTTTCTACCTTAACAACAAGAACAATAATAATCCTCGCCTAATTTTGAGAGCCTGGTCATCCAATTCTTGGAACAAAACAGCAAATATACTGTACGACCAAATTGCGTTGGATACACCGGTTCTCGTAAGATTACCGAAGTTAAGTGACGTCGAGCGTGGTCATTACAGAGATGGGTGACCGTCTGGGAATATCAGGTTCCGTATACTGCAACAAGATTGCTCTGCGGCCGTCTCAGCCTATGTTCTGCCGCCGATTAACTGTGCCTTTTGCCAAGTTGGCAACGGACCGTCATTCAGTGTTAGATCCTTTGGGCTTTATCTGGCAGCTCTTCTTTTCTTTGTTTATGATCACTGGATCTGGTCTTTGAGCCTGGATTGCCACTTACATCAAAATTAGATTGATAAATCAATCTTTTTGACACTTTTCAAAAGATTCGTGACAATTTCCAGCCCTAACCGTTTATAGTAGAAACTTGAAATGTTGCACACACACTCCCCTCAATGAGTAGGGAAAATGTGTTTGGGGTTGGGTTTTTTTTAAATCGGCCCCCGCCCTAAATAGGTTTTTATGGGTATTGAACGTTGAAGCAATTGAAATTTGGCAGTGAGAGCGATGTGGTTAATTACCGCTACCCACACCACGGGTTTATTGCTGGATTTAGGTTATTCATGTGTTCTGGCATTTATATCTATCTATGTATCCGGATTTCTTCCAGCCCTAACCGTTCATAGTAGAAACTTGAAATTTTCCACACACATTCCCCTCAATGAGTAGGTAAAAGGTGTTTTTTTTTGTTGAAAGTTCCCCCCTAAATATGTTTTTAGAGGGGGTTCAATATACAATGTAAGTTTATACTAAATTAATCCCTTGGTATGTGCCCGCTTGTTTTTGAAGATTCAGATCTTTTTTTAGTGATCACAGCCCTTTTTTCCAACTTTTTAATTGATCAGCCCCAACACAGCATATATGGGTTCCGGTGATTCATAATTTCCCTTGGAATGCTAGTTTTCTTTTTCTTCTACTTTTTTCGCTGCTCATTTCAACAAGACTGGAAGTATATCTTTTCAGAAATATGCGGTATATGCGTAGGTGTCCAACAAACAGGATGTGAATGACACCTGCGTAGGCGTTAGAGAAACCTATAAAGCAGACCCGAATAGAAGACTCGAGATGCGAACAGAAAACTGAGCGGACCCAAGCAGCCTAGGGCTGGGAAGACATAAGACCAAGTTCCCCTATTGGGAACGGTCTCTCGGCACCCATCATCTCTCTCCCACTATTCATCCACCGGCCTACGAAGTGTATGCTGTGTATACTATGAAATAAAAATATGTCCAGATATTTTTGCAAGCAATTCTTCGAGTGTCCTTTCTATCCAAGTCCAGGACATTTACCCCGCTATGCAACATTATAGGAAATATTGAATTAACTTTTTCTCCTTATATGTTATTCTATTTGAATTCCATATTAGATCATATGATAATTCCACAGGTTAGTATGTGGCCGCTTGTTTCAATATGGAATATTAGCACCAAATGATAGTGTTAACGCGGTCCTTTTTCACGCACACCCTGCTTCATGGAGGACACATGCAAGGGTGCTTTCGTAGAATCTGCCATCGAGTGGCAGCGATCATCATACTTGGACTAGTGTACTATCCTGCAAGTCTTTCCTGTATAAGATAAATGCATAACATTGGACAAGAAGACCAGCTTCATTTCACTTAAAACAATAATTTTTCAACATCAAGTCAACATTGGCTTAATTCTTTACTAATTGAACAGACTTTTATGCATATTGATAAAATAGAAGCAATTGAAATTTGGCAATGAGAATAATTAATCACTGCTACCCACAACACTGGTTTATTGCTGGGTTTAGGTTATTCGTGTGTTCTGAAATTTATATGTATCTATGTATCCGGATTTCGCCCAGCCCTAACCGTTAATAGTAGAAACTTGAAATTTTGCACACACACTCCACTCAATGAGTAGGGAAAATGTGTTTTTTGGGAATTTTTTAAAATCCAACCCCTAAATAGGTTTTTAGAAGGGGTTCAATATGCAATGTAGGTTTATAGTAAATTAATCTCTTAGTATGTGCCCGCTTGTTTTTTTTAGTGATCACAGCCCCTTTTTCCAACTTTTTAATTGATCACCCCCAACACAGCATATATGGGTTCCGATTATTCATAATTTCCCTTGGAATGCTTGTTTTCTTTTTCTTCTACTGTTTTCGCTGCTTATTTCAACAAGACGAAGTAATTCTTTTCAGTGCTTTTATAGGAAATATTGAATTAATTGTTTCTCCTTATATGTTATTCTATTTGAATTCCATATTTGAATATGTGATAATTCCACAGGTTGGAATATTGACAAAAGGTCCGAACGAAGATGAACGTTTGACAGCTCGCCAATTTTCTCCACCTAGCCCGCCTGCTTGGCCTTCGTATCATTCATTTATTTATTTATTTATTTAAAATATAAAGCGACATTCTACTTCTACTGTGTAAAACGATTTTGTTTTTAGTCCCTGAGAGTAAAACTTAAATGAATACTGATTGATAAATGGCGATTCATCAAATCAAATTATGTAATCTAATAAATGACAGACTGGATTGACATTTGCTATGTTTAATGTATTGGAGTAGATTAAAAATCATATCATTCTCAAATACACTTGTTTCAATGGTTTCGAGAAAGATGTATGTAATACTCCATGCTTCTTTATTGTAAAAAAAAGAAATATATATATAATTTTTATACATGGTATGGAATTCGCTACAGATTGACAGTCCCTTTTATTATTCCATATTGAAACACGTTCTTATTGGTAAGCTGACTACGCGCGTTTCTTGCTTAGCAGTCGTCGGATCAGCAATGGCTAATTTTTCTTTCTGTTAGTGGAATTCGCTGTTTCTTAGCCATTCCACTAACAGAACGAAAAATTAGCCATTGCTGACCAGACGACTGCTAAGCAAGAAACGCGTGTAGTCAGCTTACCAATAAGAACTTGTTTCAATATGGAATATTAGCACCAAATGATAGTGTTAATTATAAAATTAACTTTTTCATATGTCGAGCACCCGATTAAATATTTTCAACAACATATATCGGATTTCTTATATATGATTTGTATTTGTTATAATACAACTACTATATATATATGTGTGGAGACCGAAGTTTTTCAAAATATAATCCTTTATTTCCGTGACATGTTTCGGCTAACAAGCCTTTCTCAAAACTGAAATGAAAGGAAAATACAAAGTTGGGAATGGATAGAGAGGAAAGTGGGGGTTATGATGCGCGGGGTGGTGGTGAAGTAGATTCTATCTACAAGGGGACATGTCACTGTGTTCATGGCTGGTGTTATCAGAGGGGAGGTATTAGTTTGGGGGGTTTGGATTTATGGTCATCGTCCGCGACTGGTTGGTGGGATGGACATGGGTGTCATTTCAGTTTTGAGAGGATCTTGTTAGCCGAAACATTTCACGGGAAGTTTTTTTTTTGGGGGGGGGGAAGATTTCCACGACTATAGGAGCTTAGAGGGCGGGAATAGCCCTCCATCCTGCGCGATGAAGTTTCAAGGTGAAGTGCGACGTATACGAGGTCTGTCCATAAAGAAACCGAACTTTCAAAACAGCGCATGAATGAGACATTTTAAAGTGCTCGTGTCTGGACTATTATGTAGCAGTGACCATGACCTTTTGGATAAAGAACTGCATCAAGCTACTTTCGTTAGTTTTTGAGCTACACGTGCCAGAGTGAACATGTGTCTAGTGCGCTTGGCTCTTTTTTTTCTTCTCCAGGTTGAAAAATGAAGCATCTTGAAGAGCAACGTGTGTGTGTGTGTGTGTGTGTGTGTGTGTGTGTGTGTGTGTGAAATTTTGCTTCAAATGAGGAAACACTTTTTTGGAGACACTAATTTTGGAGACACTTTATTGAGAGACACTAATTTTGGAGACACTAATTTTGGAGATTCTAATTTGAGAGACACTAATTTTAGAGACACTAATTTTGGAGACACTAATTTTGGAGACACTAATTTTGCAACAGGAGAAATGTCTCCAAAAAGCTTTTCCTCAATTGAAACAAATTTTAACACAAACACGTTGCTCTTCAAGATGCTTCAGTATTATTTTTCATAAAATTGTCCTCTCATAGAAAGAACCACACGTACACACACACACACGTACGCACGTACGCACGCACACATGCATGGTTAGACATGCAGAATAGAATTTTAAAAATATTATTGAAAAACTTCAGTAGAAAAACTTCAAAACAATCATACAACATCTTATAATGAAGAAGGCATTTTAATATCATCGCATTTTTAATCATACTCTGTGTAAAACATAAATCATTTCGAAATGAATAAGATGAGTCATGTAAAGTGGATCCTAGTTACCAAAGGGTGAAGACATGTGTATGTACAAATTTACTGTTAGCAAAACAAAATATGCAAATTGTTTTAATAATGCAATCACAAAAGAAGAAGTCACATGCAGCCAATTTTCACAGTTCTTGAATCGTAAATACAAATACTGCTCTAAATGCAGGCTACAGATTTTATAACTTCTAAAGGACTTTCTTTTTATTATTTCAAGAAAAACAAAGAAATATACAGAATGTGAATTAAGACGTTCCTTCTATCTTCCATTACGTTCATACAGGGTGGGTGAAAAGAAACTCCCTATTGGAAATTGGTAATAACTTTATTATTTATAGGTACATTGTAGTCAAACTAGCTTTACTTTGGATTATAAAATGGTAGAATTTTGCCTGCTGTGTTAAAATTCAACGTAGGCACCAATTCCTGTAAGCGTTTCGGGATGGCCTCGATAGACATTTGCAGGAAGTCTGGCGGTATGCTGGCCATGATATATCGAATGCGCTCCTCCAGTTAATCCAGAGTTTGTGGTTTGGTGCGGTACACTTCCTCCTTTGCCCACCTCCACATGAAGAAGTCACAGGGCGTAAGGTCCGGGCTTCGTGCAGGCCATACATTTCTGATAAGGAGTTAATTCTCACCCACCATGTAGACAAAGTTAAATTATAATTATTGAAATAGAACCATTAGAATAGTTCTTGAATGGAAGCGTGTATAGATAGAATGTCATTTTGTTAAATTTTAGTTCATGAATAATGAAGAATTATCATGGCTTCTTAAATATAAATATATCATTTTTTTTCTCTGAATATGTGAATTCAAAAAGATGTATAAAATATGTCCTGTATTTCAGATTGTCTTGTTCTCTAAAAACATTTTTATTGTTGGTATTGCACCAAAATCACTTGAATGTTCTTTACATCTGAAATGTAAAGAATATATCAAAATGTAATCATTAACTCTTAAATTCATATTAAAAAAAAAGAGAAAAAAAAAAAAATCAAATTTTAAATCAAGGGGAATGACTTCTGATCAAAGTTACTCTCCTTGCACTTTTAGGTGTTTAAAAAAATTCTTTTAATTCAATTCACAAAACAGTTCCATTTTTTAAAATCCTATTCATTGAAGAGCACCACTGCGTTTAGGAGTGGTTTCAAACAGTCTATGAATTTGAGAGTTAATTGCATCACTTAAATCTAAATTAAATTGATAAATAAATCTTTTTGACACTTTTCAAAAAAATTGTGACAACTTTAAATTTATCCCAAAAATTATCAAGTTACACAAAATCTAGAAAAAAAACATTTGTTTTATGTTTTATATTGAAAATCAAAAACACATTGATGCCGTAAAACATATTGTAGCAAAAAAAAAAAAAAACATAGCAAAAATGATGTCTTTAAATAGATTACAAACAGATGTGAACACTTAAATATAATTTTTTATTCTAATTTTGTTTCCTCTTCATGAAAACCCATTGAGAAACATAATTGTTTTAAATTCAATGAACATTAAACTCAAGAAAAGAATGCTTACATAAAAATTCTCTTATGTGAAATGGGGTAAAATTTTAAATAGTATGAACTGTGTAGAAAACTGCTCGGAACTTTTCTTTTTTCATTCCATCTTATCATACATGCCTAAAAATCACACAGTTCCACAAATAAAACAAAGAGTACAAAAGGAGAAAAATGAACATACATAGTATGAATTTCATAACAACATTTACCAATAATGTGGTATTGGAGATAATGTTGGATAAGTTATTATCTCAATAACCATTACTTTAGTCATTTTAGCAATTAAAGTATTAAACAACCAGCAATGAGTATCCGTTGTCTCCAGGGAAAATAACAGAGTCCATGATGTGATTCTGTGGGTGGGTTGCATATACTCTTCATGTGCAACTTATGAACAAAATAAAATCGTTTTTTTGTCTTTCATGACAGGCAAGATTTGATTAAATGGCAAAAAGATAAACATCAGTGATTGGATGTAAATCTATAATTTGAACTGGGCAGAACTTTGATTTTCTAGAAATGATGAAAGTTTAAGGTAGATGTCCCTTAAGTATCTGGTTATTTATTTATTGTGGTCAAAAACAGGAAGAATCAAATTATTTGCTTTGTTTACAAATATACACATAAACACACACGCATACACACGCACACACACACACACACACACACACACATATATACTTATACCAGTGGCGACGCTAGGTCCGACTGCGCCCTCCCTGCAAATTCTTTTTAGATTATTATTTTAGATTTTTTAAATTATCTTTTAGATTCTTTTAGATTATTCTTTAGATCTTTCTAGATTAATTTTTTAGATTATTCTTTAGATTATTATAGATTATTTTTTAGATTTTTTTTTTAGCTTTTTCAGGGTTCTTCAGATGTATTGCGCCATCAGAGCTCCGGCACCCCCCTGCAGTTGAGGGGTTTTGAGGGTCTCATGTGCCACCCCTGCATATACGCACACATATATACATATATATATATATATACATACACACACACGCACACACTCACATATATATACACATATTTCTTCAACAAGAATAACATGTGCTTTCATTGACTTGGCATAAACTAGATTTTTTTTTAATTCTTGTAAATCCACATATGAAAATTCTTTCATATCTATCATGTATGCATATAAAGTCATACATACATACATATATATATGGTGTACAATAGGATATGGGCTATCCAACATTATGGTGATAGGAAAGACAATGTGGAGACTCAAAATTGTTTGAAATAATTATTTATTACCTAACATGTTTCAGGTTGAGAGGGTGACCATGCAGGATGACCACACCATTTCTCCAGATACCTTTGAAAACGGCCAGATTTTGGCCGAAACATGTTAGGTAATAAGTAATTATTTAAAATAATTTTGAGTCTCCACATTGTCTTTTCCTATCATCACATATATATATATATATATATAGTACTGAGTAAATCCATTGCTGCTTTGACAAACTTCATCAGTAGCCAGAGTCTGTGGTCATGGTATTTTCAGGGATGAACTCTGGTATCACTTGCACAGCCACTACCACATAACACAACATGAAGATGTCGAGCCGAATCAACTATAGTAGCAATTAACTATCACCCAATAACTATTCTAAGAAAAAAACATATTACAAGAAAACTAGACAAAGGAAAAATTACTGCTGCTCAAATTAGGATGGTACATAGATCTGAGTGACATAGTTTTATGCTGCATCAGGAATTTCAACTATATAATGGAATCACCTGTATGTATGTAAGTATGCATGACTGTAAGTTAATATCATTTTTTCAAAATGACTTATCAAAAACATTGTGATTCTCAGCTTATTCTGTCTCACATGATATACACATATGAGTATAAAATAAAGATACTTTTACAAAATTGATTATTTATACTGAAAACTTACATAAAAATTATTTTTAGGAACAAATACCCAAATACACTAACACTCATTACTCATATGTTCAGAGATTTTATTAGACAAATAACATAATAAATTGTTAGTGCAGTGTTCCATACTGATTTTGAATGCAAATTAAGATGGCAGAAATTACAACACTTGCTTTTTAGATCTGTGTAAATAATTCTATTTAGTCATTATTTTCAGTAAAATATCTATGCATCAACATTTGAACATTAAACACATTCTTATATTGCTGGTTCCATGTTATACATTGAACCAGCAATATAAGAACACAAACAACAAGAAGGAGTTCAATTGTCTAAAGAATTATTTGAATGTTAATGACCCTTCTCAAAACTATAGAACTATTTGAATGTTAATGATCCTTCTCAAAACTATAGAAAATATGTTTAATGTTGTTTTTCAATAATCTACCAAATAAATTTCTCTCTTTATTAACTGATAAATTCATAGATTCAGGCAAAAATACTAAAACCTCAGCCACTGTAAATTCTAAATTTGACTTTTCAAAGACTGATATCATTTCAATGCAAATTTATTCATAGAATAAATATAAAATGAATATTACCACAATAATAGATAAATAGATCTACTAAAGGTTGATAAGAGAAAGATATCATTATCAAAAAAGTCTTGTGTATATATAGTCTAGAAAGCTTTGTAGCTTCAAACACTAAAGATGTTACTGAAAATTTTCTCCAACATTGTCCTGTTTCCCACTTTTCTCTCTGAATAAATTCAGTTGTGGCAAATACTTTTTTCTTTTCTCAAACTGCAATCATCAATAATCAACGATTTCTAAATCCCTTTTTTTATCTCTCTAAACAAAATTTCATTTAACTTAACCACTTGAGACCTTACATGGTTTCTAATTATATTAGGTGTACAATGAATGTAACTATTGTTAAAAAATAAACAAGCAAGTGATGACATTAGGAAAGTATTTGAAGGTAATTATTTTTTACTGCAGCACTTTAAGAAAATCCTAATAAACAATGGTTTAATTTGTTTAATCATTACTGAAGTAAGAAATATAGAGAAGAGGAGTTCAATTGAAATCTTTTACAAAAACTATTTTATAGACCAGTACTAACACAAACCAGAGCAGCAGACCCCTTATCTGACAACATCAAATTGTCAAACATTTATATTGTGCTAATTTGAGAAATAAGTATTTCTATGAATTTTACTAGATTTTACATTATAAATTCTAAACACATTGAATTTTCCCAAAAAATTACTTGATTAAAAATAATTTTAAACAGTTTCCTTTGTAATGGCCTTTAATTTGTAAATCATGTATAATTTATTCAATAAAGCTGATGCTCAAATCACATATGGCTGAGTAGTTAAGAGAGTCAACACAAAAACACTTCCTCAGCCAATTTACATCAGTTTTAACACAGATTTTGCACAAAAAATACTTAATGCCATTGCAAGCTAAGAACCAAGATGGCGGATGATTGTACAACCAGTTTTTGTTTTGCTTCAAAATAAAGAAACTTTTCACACACTTTACATCATTATAAAAGCTTTTCTTTTTCTCATGTCTGCATGGCGGCAAATAAAGAAAAAGGTACAGTCTTTTTGTTCATTTTTAATGTTGCTGAAATAAAAGAATAAGTCAATAATCCTGAAGCTTTGTAGTAAATGTGCATCCATTTTGTCTCAACATAATGCTAAGTTATCACTGACTGTTTTACTCCTCCTATGTACTTAACTATAAGACATTCATATTCTTAACTGCTAATAAAACAGGTCTGGTTAGTCACTCAATAGAAACCAATGTCTTTTGGCAGAATGCTGTGTTGGAGGTGATCAATTAAAAAATTGGCAAAAGACGTGATCAATTAATAAGTTACTTCTCTCGCCTTGAGTGATCACTAAAAAAGTCTGCATTTTACAAACAAGCGTGAATGCTGCCGGACACAAACTGAGGAACCAATTTAGCATAAAATTACATTGCAAATTGGACCCTCCACTAAAAACTTATTTAGGGAAGGAATTTTTTAAAAACCAAAAAAATGTTTTTTCTCGACCTAATAAGGAGTAAATGTTTAAATTTTCAGCCCTCTAGCTCCATTGGAGCAGCCTGTATGCATGATACATATATACATACATAGCCAGCCAGCCAGACCAACTTGAAAACTGAAGAAACCTATGTTCATAGTTTTGATGACGGTTTCTAATTTATTCTAGCATCTGATCTTTTCTCTTTTTTATATTTATACTAATATATATAGGGTGTCCCATAAGAAATACCCAGTTTGTCCCAAAATTAACACCAGTTCTATCTACTGGCATTAATTTGGGGACAAATCGGGAGTTACTTCCGTGACACCCAGTACAACTTGACAGTTATATTTACAACATAAATATTTATCTTATCAGTTAATGGGATGATAAACATAAAAAGGGCCACTGATAATTGCAATATTTACAAAAAGTTAAGAATTCTTTTAAATATTTGATTTATTGTAACTGGTATCATTATAATGTTATGTATGCACATAAAGTTTATTTTTATTTCAATTATTCTTTTAAATATTTGATTTAATGTAACTGGTATCATTATAATGTTATGTATGCACATAAAGTTTCTTTTTATTTCAGTTATTTTGGTGGATGCTACAAACAAAATATTTTATTCAACAAAAAACAAGTAGACAGACAATTCAAACAATGTAGACCTACTGATATTGTTTTTAAAAATAAATATGCCAAGAAAACTTTTAAAAAAACATTGTTGATTCTGAATTATCTTTCAAAACAAAAGATTTCTCAGGTGCTAACTATTGCAAATTCATTACAGTTGCCTTTTATTTTTGCATGAAAAGAATATTTGGCACTGTATGTAAGTAATTACCAAGTATCCCACATTTCATAAAGAACAATATAATTATGTTAAATATTTCAAATTATAAGAAAATACTCATCACAGATTTGGAAATTATGCTACAAAATCCATTCGCACAAAATGATAATCTTGATGGAAAACAATTGTAAACCAAAAACAAAATGGCCTGAAAAAAAAATTGTGTATCAGATTTTTCTTCAAAAAAAAAAAAATAAGTGTTTCTTTGAAAGAATATTTTGGCAAACTTTTTCTAAATTTGTTTTTTATGCACAATTTCACTTGGGATCCTCGAATACGATCTTTTTACCCTGTCACGTGGAGTGGTTTGTTTTTTGAAAGAAACTGTTTTTCTTTTTCACAATCAAAGTGATCATTGATCAGAATCAATATTTAATTTTTTTTTTTTTTAAAAGAAATTAAAAAAAGTAGAAGGAGGAAGTTGATAGAAAATTTTGAAAAATTTAGTTTGATGCTGTCGTCATCAAAAATGGTTTAAAAAATATAACGCTACTTAGCTTTAATCGTAGCCTCTAATATAACTCACTGAATCAAAGAACGTACTTTCTTCAGCATTATCAGTTGATCTCTTCAAAACTAGTAGGATTATTTATTGTTATTTACTTGCTTTCAGTCATTCACTTGTTTTTCATTTTTTACGAGAAAAAATGTTTGTAATTGAAATGGTCCACTATTTCCATTTGAATTGAAGATTTGAGTCAATTTTTTTTAATCACCAGAATTTTGTAGTGTCCACCTCTTTGATCCCCAGGTGAGGCTCAACATTGTTCGTCCTTCTCTCATCGATCCTCCAGAATTGTTTTTCATTTTAATGACTTTTGTCATTGAGTTTTTTTCCAGTTCATAAATTACACAATATCATTGTTCCTTTAGTGTGAGGAAGAGATTAGATATCGAAGGTTCCATAAATTATTTTTTTTTTTTTTCAAT
>VCCN01000071.1:2438059-2453101 GCA_006491835.1 Architeuthis dux
TCTCTCTCTCTCTCTCTCTCTCTCTCGAAATCGAAATCGAAATCGAAATCGAAATGGCTCGGACATTAGGAACAGCTTAAATTCCAGTCCTAAAACCGTCGTAATGCTTATCATGAGAGCGTGCACACTTGCGCGTTATCGTCTCAATAATCTACAAATACTCATGAATGAATGGCAAAGATAAACAGCTTAAGTTCTTACCGAATCAATCGGAATATCATTTCGAGTCCAGAAGATGGTTGTCACAGGATACGGCGTTCCCACAACCTTGCAATCAAAACTAACGTGCATGTCCTCTTCCACCGTACGTGGCTGTGGCACTTTCCGTATAATAGGGGGAACTAAAATGAAATATTTAAAAAAAATAATGTCATTTCTTCGAGTGAGCTGAATTCCAATTGAAGAGAATTTTGATATTTATGAATATTTTGAGTGCAGTTATTCATTTAAAAATTTAATTTCGTTTTTAAATATATACATGCAACACACGATTTTTTAAGTATGTATTTGAAGGAACACTGCTTGATATGAACCATGGACTTGTCATATTGAAATGAAAATACAACGTTGGATTGTCCCTTTGTCTTGTCAAATATCTCAGTAAACTATGTTTGGATTTTTATAATCATAATTTAGCCTTCCAATATATATTTTTTTCTAAACTCAGGAAACAACGTTTCTTGAAACAATTAGAAACCGTTAGCCAAAACTGTCACCAAAACTGTCAACTGGTTTCTTTAGTTTTTTAAGTTGGTCTGGCTGGCTATGTATCACGCGTACGGACCGCACCAATGGAGCTAGAGGGCTGGAAATTTCAACATTTACTCCTTATTATGTATAGTAAAAACATTTTGTTAGTTTTTTTAAAATCCCCCACCCTAGATTTTTAGTGGTGTGGTTCAATTTACAATGTAGGTTTATGCTAAATCGACCCCTTAGTTTGTGTCACGCTTGTTTTTTTTTGTTGAAAATTCAGACTTTTTAGTGATCACTGCCCAACAAAAGGCGAGAGAAATAACTTATTCATTGATCACCCCTTTTTCAAATTTTTAATTGATCACCCCCAATTCTAAGGTTTTTAACCATTATTGTTTACTTTTCTGACCCCTCCCGCCCCCATAATACGGTTTTAGTGGGGGGTAAAATTTGCAATGTAAGTTTATGCTAAATTGGTCCCTAGTTTGTGCCCGCTTGCTTTTTGAAAAATCAGACTTTTTTAGTGACTACTACCATACGAAAGGCGGGATAAGTAACTTATTCATTGATCACCCCGTTTTACAATTTAATTTTATGCTTAATCGGTCCCTTAGTTTGTGCCAGGCCGCGTTCACGCTTGTTGTTTTTTTGTTGTTGAAAATTCAGACTTTTTAGTGATCCAACAAAAGGTGAGAGAAATAACTTATTAATTGATCACCCCGTTTTCAAATTTGTAATTGATCACCCCCACCATGCTGCCAAAAGACATTGGTTGCGTGACTGTTTCTATCGAGTGACTATCCAGACCTGTTCTTTATCGAGTCGAAAATTCTCTTAAAACTGGATTCCCGATTGAGGCTGAATAAACAGATTTCATATTCAGAAATAGTTCGTGGCAACGCCGTGGCCATTATGACCTTGATGGCGACAGAAGGCAAAAATTGGCTCAATGTGTTCTTGAATTTCAACAAAATAACAGACGTAGATTTTCGTTTTATAAACATATTCTGTGTGAGTAAGCGGAATAGCTGAAAAAATAGGGAAAGCGAAAGAGGGCCATATTGAATTGGTTCAGTTCAACAACAAGAGGCTGAAAAAGATTAGGAAAAATAACATTACGGTGAACAGTTTCAAACGAATATTTTATACTCACAAATACGTGTGCGTGCGTTCGGGTTTGTGTATGTGTGTGGGACCGTACAAGAGTGTGCAAGAGTGTGCAGATATATTTATAAACCTACTGAGACTATTTCTATTGCAGTTGTATTACGTTCCCAGGAGAATTTCGAAGCAGTTGGAATCCAAACTTGAATAGATTTCAAAGACGTATGGTGGCAATAAAGGACACTTTAATATACCTGATTATCAGTGGAAATACTGTGCCTTTAACCTATTACAAACCAGAGCCATTTCTACTTGAAGGAATATTATGTGGGATTATGGGTAGGCAAATTGACACACTGTCACATGACTGTACCAGGATGTTCAGTAGATGTCACTTAGTACACTTCATGAATTAAAATCAAGGATAAAATATATTATTATATAAGAGACTGTGCAGATCAATTAGATTGTATGTGACACCGGTGTCACAATGGGTTCTTATGGGTTAAGATTTAAATCCCTTGGGGAAAAAACGAGATTGATCGATCTGCTCATCTGTCAAGTTACCTAGCGTTTCCCGTGTCTCGCCGAACATTTCACACATCTTTTGAAATCATTAGACAAGGAAAAAAAGAAGTTAATTTACTTCCATTTACTTTTCTTTCTTTCCGTTTTGTCCCTCAAGTTCCCTGAACTTTTGGGTAGCACCTCGTATGGTCTAAATGCTGAACGCGAGGCTCATTCGAATCACACGAAATATGAAATCAATTAAATCCTCTAATAACGCTTGGTACTCCCAAGTTTATTCAATTAGAACTGTTTTATTTGATATAAATATCTTAAGATTTAAATGGCTTGGGGAAAAACGATATTATTCAATATGTTCATCTGTCAAGTTACCTAGCGTTTCCCCTGTCTCGCCGAACATTTCATACATCTCTTGAAATCACTACACCAGGGAAAAAAGAAGTTAATTTTCTTCCATTTTCTTTTCTTTGTTTCCGTTTTGTCCCTCAAGTTCCCTGAACTTTTGGGTAGCACCTCGTATGGTCTAAATGCCGAACGCGAGTCTCATTCGAATCACACGAAATATGAAATCAATTAAATCCTCTAATAACGCTTGGTCCTCCCAAGTTTATTCAATTAGAACTCTTTCATTTGATATAAGTATCTTAAATAAACACTGAAAAGAAAGGTGACAAGGTTAAATATAACAAGTGAGGCATGAAACAATTTTATGAAACCTTTCTGTAGTAACCATTACTCATATTCTAATCACATCCTTTCGTTTGAATAATACATATAAAGCATTACCTCTATATGAATGTATTGTTTTCCGTTTCAACGGATAGATGATTTCGTTTAGTCTAGTTGCGATTTATCAAACGTATTTTGTGTTATGTGTAATGTGGAGGTTTATGGTTAACCCATAAATTGCGACAGGCGGTGAAGAGCAATAGTTATTACTATTACTGCAATGACTGAAATATCAGTGATTCGTATTTAATGGGTTAAATCAACATCCAAAGGTTAAGCGCTTAACCCTTTATAGGGCCCCACTAAACATATTTTAGATATCAAAACAACCTTTTTGTATGTTAAACTAGGCCTAATTAAGATATTTTCAGTTGCAAGCTTTCTGAAATTTGTTTGTTTATGAGGGGAAAACCCCCTCTGATGAAGTGATCATATATGATGCCTCGCCCAAAAAGTGACCAAAAATGGAAAATATAAAAAAAATTAAAAATTAAAGTAGAAAGTTAAATAAAACATAGAATTAAAGAATAACATTCAATATAATGAACAGATACAACAAATTGATAATTACCAAAAATAACTCATCCGCGTTGATTTTAAAATATTACTGTGCGGGCCAAAAACATGCTAATTTAATGGGGTGTGGTATGCCTCAAAACAGTTTCTGTCTTTGTTCAAGCACAAGTGAACTTTGCAAAGCTTGCAGACCACATTGGTCCGGATTATGTTCTCTTTGTGGCTACAATACTTGCATGTGGCTGACGGGTCCTTAGGTGATCATATATAGTCACTTGCCCCATAAAGGGTTAATAAAACGCAACCCTAAAGTCATTACTTGGCTGCGGTTTGCCATTGCCATCATTACTATTCTTACACACTCATCATTCTAATTCAGGATTCTTTTACACACTACATGTACGAGTTAAAGTACAGAGGATATCAATTTGTGTCAGATATTATGTAAATGGTATGTTACTTATGTAATAATATATCAAGCAGCATCAGTTCTCGTAACATGTTTCTCTATCATTTGTGTACAAAGAATGTTGTTTGGTCTTTTGAAGCCTGGTCTCGTTTCTCCAACGTGAGTTTTGATTAAAATGACTCATCCAACATTGGGAAAAGGCGTAGCCTGTAATACATCCAGCAATGTGTCTTGACAAGAAAGTGGGTCACGGATGGCATGATCAAAGGACACATCTTGCATATTCAGCGACATGACGTAATTGAATGGAGACATGACACATCACCTATCACATGGCCAAATCAGTACACGCCATGTGCTTATGTGGCTTTGGCCATAGAACGCATATATTAAGCGATTAGTAAGCATTTCAAAAGAATTTCACATTCAGAGAGCATTCGTAAAGAATTCGTCTGCCACTTCCTTTCAGGTGCAAATTGCTTTAAGTGCATGGGGCCGGGTGCTACAACCACATTGGTGGAGAGGACCAGATGGTTTGTAGGTAAATAAAGTTTGTCCCTTGTTCGAACCAGACGATAAGGAAACCTCATCCATTGTTCAACCTCTTTATCTCTCCATTCTATGTCGAAATAAAGTGAGAGTTCTCAACTACAGAACAGCGAATTATATGATATTTTCTACTCCCAACCACTAGCTGTTTGATGACCAACAAACTCGTTATATTGCATTGGTGTCGTTACTTTATGGTCTAAAGTTATCTTTGAATGACAAAATAATCTTGTTGTTTCTGGAAAGAAAATATTACTTGACGTGTCAATGTACTCACCCGATATCATCATCCATACACTTTGTCTTTTTTCACCTGCTGTGTTACTCATAATACATGTATAATTTCCCGTGTCGATCTCTTCAGGATCTTCGAACACTAAATTGTTTCCTTCCAATCGAATTCTTCCCATTTCTCCGATGGGCATATTGTTCCTATTTAGCCACCTACATCAAAGAAAAGAAATCACATTTTATTTGAGTCAATTGGCAAGTGATATTTTCACTAAATTAAAAGAAGACAATCCTGGCTGCTGCAGGATCAACTCCAGTCCTATTTCTATTCAGACTGAAGATGATTACTGCAACTTTTGTATTGAATATATAATAAATAAATTCGTAAATATATAAGACTTGTCAGTTTTGCTCAGTTGGCAAGAAAGTCGCCTGACAATCACTTAGTCGTGATTTCAAATTACGGTAGGGAAATGTTAATTTTATATATCGCTTTGGTTTAACGTTACGGGATAGACAAACGGTAAAGAGTTTACTCCCCTGAATTAGGTGAGGATTGTTCTTGTTGTTCTTGTTACGGGGGGGGGGGGAAGTGTATGAGATTCAAATAGCATTTTTTGTTTAACCTTTTTTTTTAAGTCTGTCTGGCTGGCTGGCTGACTATGTATGTATGTATTACGCGTACGTGGAGCTAGATGGCTGAAGATTTCAACATTTACTCCGTATGTCTAGTAAAGCCATTTTCTTTTTCTTTTTTGAAAATTCCACCCCTAAATGGATTTTTAGTAAGAGGTTGAATTTACAATGTAGGTTTATGCTAAATTGATCCATTAGTATGTGTCCGCTTGTTTTTTGGGGGGAAAATTCAGACTTTTTAGTGATCAATGTCCAACAAAAGGCGAGAGAAGTAACTTATTCATTGATTACCCCTTTTTCCAATTTTTAATTGATCACCCCCAATTCTAAGGTTTTTAAACATTATTGTTTAATTTGAGATACATTCAATGAAAGTACCTATTCAATATATTTATTTTTAAAAATAAAAGATATCATTTTAGACATTTTACCATCATATAAACTACGGTGATATGTTACTATTAATCAAAAAATAATTTGGTATACTATTTTTGTTTAGAATTGTAGCAGCAACTACCTCAATCCTTTTTTGGTCACTATGTGCTGAAACTAGTTCTTCGAGAATGTCATTCAGTTTCTCTCGGTGATTCATTGATTCCGTTCTTTTATTACGTCTTTTTCTACTCTGCTTTTTATCACAATAATATCGGAGTCTGTCACTGGTCATGTACGTTAAGCTACCAACATTTCTTCATCTGATACGATTAGGTTTTTATTGATCGGGTCATTGTCATAGATCGATGATAGCCATGATATTTGCATTCGACAATGAATACAGCAACAGATACAACTAAGTTATATCTTTGTTGAAAACTCATATATGAGTAAGCAATCTTGTTTTTACAAGGAATATTAAATAGTAGCGAGGAATATGAATGAATATATTTTATCCTTGAAGCTTATAACTTGCCTAATACGAACCAGTAATTTGTATGTTATAACAATGGAGTCAGGGGCGGATCCAGCCTATTGAGCTGGCTCTCTTCCCAAATTGGGTGGGGAGGGGTACTTTTAGGGGGGTCTGGGGGCAAGCTCCCCCAGAAAATTATGTATCCAAGATTGGCTAAAATTGCGTTTCAGGGCATATCAGCTACTGAAATTAAGATAGATAACATTTTCGGAAAGATTCTGAGGGTATTGAAGGTTGAGACGAAAAGATTTAAAACTCGGAAGATACTCAGAAAACAGTATAAATAAAAATTTTCGGAAAAATTCTGAGATTCTTCCAGAAGACCCTGGAAGACCGCCCTTGAATAGAGTAATAAAAATGTTGAAAATATGCAGAGTTTTAAGGAATTTAGCGGAAATACAGACTGTCATTAATAATTATTCTAATTTATCTAAATGTATTAACATTTTAGATCTTAAAATGGAACCATATCAAACTAAAAGCTGAGATCCAACTATGTGAGTTATTTAACAGTTATGTTGTTCATTATAAAAATCATAAACATTTTTAATATAAATTTCACATCGTCTATAACTTTGAGAAGAGTCATTAACATTACAAATTCTGTTCAGCCAATCGAACCCCTTCTTTGCGTACTTGATATTGTCAACACAACGTTTCGGCTGATCCATTGTTCAGCCCTCGCCATGTGTACAATCCGTAAGAATAGAGGGAAACCTTGCTAACAAAATAAATTCTTTGGATGTAAAAAGATATGCAAAATATTATAAATCGTCGAGAAGATACATAGGTACATCAATAAGTTCGCAGTCTAATGATGAAAAAAAGCATATATTTTACACAACAAATATTTATTTTACAGAATAAACTCCGACGCACTTAATTCAGTGATGAATATTAATCACACAGATCGAACATTATACGGTGAAAACTTCAGCTCCAAATTCAGCTAATATGAGTCAGGCTACGGAATTATTGACCCATACTTGTACTTCTTTGTTCAGAATTTCTCCAATTCAATTTGAAAGCTAAAGAATTTATCGACCAAAAATACGATAGGAATAAACAAAAAGATGAAATTATTTGTTTGAAAAATGTGTGGAATTTACTATTTTAAAAAATGTGTGGAATTTCCAATAGACTTGAGAATTGTTTTCTATTCAGGTTTAAATCTTCTTCTAATTAAATACGACGAGAAGAGCTCAGTTTGTTCCCATTGTTCGTCCCGCCATATACAAATGTTTGTTACACAAACCCACTTAAATACACGCGAGTCCTATACATCCACACGGGCGGGATGGAGCGGAAATATATCAAATATTTTGTCTCCCATAGGAAAAATCAGGACAAGATTTCTAATGGAAACCGTCAACCAAAACTGTCAACATAGGTTTCTTCAGTTGTTCAGCTGGTCTGGCTGGCTATGTATGTATATCACACATACAGGCAGCTAGAGAACTGAAAATCAGTGGCGTAGCAAGATGGGGTGGGGAATCGCCCCCGGGCGCAAGTGTGAAGGGGCGCAAAGTCTAAAATATATTTTTAAAAGAATCCCGGTATAAAAGTCACAGGAAGAAAAGTCACAATGTAGCTACCTAAAAAAACGTAATAGGAAGGTTAGTAGGGGAAAAAGTCACAATTTGTTTAATAAAATATGTAATATTCAATTTATACTAATTAAATGTTATAGTGTGACTTTATTTTAGGCCTATGTACGGTGGTATTTAATTCTTCATGTTATTGTCATTAAGTGGGTAATGAGTCACAAAATTAAAAAATTATAATATGGGGGGGGGGGCAAAATTATGTTTGCCCCCGGGCGCTGAGAACCCTTGCTACGCCACTGCTGAAATTTCAACATTTACATTTACTCTCTATTATGTCTCCAAAACTGTCGCCAAAACTGTCAAAATAGGTTTCTTCAGTTTTTGAGTTGGTACTGCTGGTTAGCTATGTATGCATGTATGTATGTATGTATGTATGTATGTATGTATCAGATGTACATGTCACACCAATGGAGCTAGAGGGATGAAAATTTCAACATTTACTCCTTAAAAGTTTTTTTTTCTTTGTTGAAAATTACCCCCCAAAATAGGTTTTTAGTTCTATTTTCAATGTAAGTTTATGCTAAATTAGGCCCTTGGTGTTCATGGTTGTTTTTTTTTTGAAAAGCCAGACATTTTTAGTGATCACTGCCAAAACAAAAGGCGAGAGATTTTTTTTTAATTGATCACTCCCAACACAGCAAGCCGCCAAAAGACGTTGGTCACGTGACGGTTTCTATTGAGTGTACACTTGACATTTTTTTTAAATGCTCATACAATCCTTTTTCTGCTTTTAAAGAAAGCTACAAATTCAATTAAAATCTCTTGTTTTTGTTTGTCCTAGATTTATACAAATATTTCACGCAATTATTTCACTGAAATTGTTTATATAAAATTATAAAATATATAAATACATGGTCGTTTTGGTTATTTTACTTATTACAAAGATTAATTCTACTCAATGTTTTCTTTTCATATATCCTTCCGAATATTTGTATCGTTCTAAACTCTCATATTTATTTATTTGTTATTTATTAAATAAAAATGTATTAAATAAAAATTTATTAAATATAAATCTCAATAAACAAAACAGATTAAATACACTATTCAACATTAAAATAAACATTTGGTCAAGAGGCAAAAATGGGTATAAAACTTAATTAAAAACAGGTCTGGTTAGTTACTCAATAGAAACCGTCTTTTGGCAGCATGTCGTGTTGGGGGTAATCAATTAGAAAAGTTGGAAAAGGGGGTGATCAATGAATAAGTTACTTCTCTCGCCTTTTGTTGGACAGTGATCATTAAAAAAGTCAGAATTTTCTAATAACAAGCGGACACAAACTACGGGATCAATTTAGCATAAACATACATTGCAAACTGAAAGTATTTGAAAAAGAAAAACGTTTTGGGGGGTGATCAATTAAAAATTGGAAAAGGGCTGAAAATTTAAACATTTACTCCTTATAATGTCCTAAAAAAAGTCAGAAAAATCAATGAATAAGTTACTTCTCTCGCCTTTTGTTGGGCAGTGATCACTAACAAAAAGTCTGAATTTTCCAATAACAAGCAGATATAAACTAAAAGATCAATTTAGCAAAAATATACATTGTAAACTGAACCCCAACTAAAAAAAGGATTTGAAAATCTTTTTTTTGGGGGGGTGATCAATTAAAAATTGGAAAAAGGGGTGATCAATGAATATGTAACTTCTCTCGCCTTTTGTTGGGCAGTGATCACTAAAAGAAAGTCTGGATTTTCAAAAAACAATCATGAACACAAACTAAGGGACTTATTTAGCATAAACTTACATTGAAAATTGTAGGCCGAAGAATGGATCGGCCGAAACGTCGGGTTTACAACACAAACAACAAGAAGGAGTTCAATCGTCCGAAGAACCATTTGAATCTTAATGAATATATGTTGACAGTTTTGGTGACAGTTTTGGTTGACGGTTTCTAATTACAAGAAATTAAAGAGAAACATTTACCAAGCAAATTCTTTTTCCCCCCTAAATCCTTCTATATATTTCAGCTGATAACTCCCCAAATTGCCCTGTTAATTGATTTTCTATCCCACATTATCTAAATTTGTCTAAGTTATTCTTAAAAGTATCTATACTTGTACACAACATGTAAAACAAACAGAATATCACAGTCGGGGTGAAAGGAAGGAGTAGGACAATTATGTCTAAGATGGAATTTATGGCGACGAGGATCAAGTAGAATGAAAAGAACAACCGTTCAAGATTTGCCTGTGACAAAAGACCAACAATTTACAGTATTTTGCGGATAACAATGAAAATGGATAATTGAAAGTATTGATCGAAAGAATAAAAGGTAGGTAGGGATGGATATAGGAAGAAAGAAATACAATATAAAGTAACAAATAACAATGATTCAAAAATGGTCATATTCTAAAATTGAGAAGAGATGAACTAAGCAAATACGAAAAGAACTGTAAAACTAAAAGAAAATCTCCCTTCAATGACATTTTCTCTCTATATCTCTTTCCCTTCTCCTCCGTCTCCCCCCCTCTCTCTCTCTCTCTCTCTCTCTCTCTCTCTCTCTCTCTCTCTGTCGATTCGTTTCTTTACTAAATTACACGTTGAATACTTGCACAGTATCGTACCTTTGTCGTTGTATAGCCAATTTATTGAACACATGTATCCTTAACTATCATTCCAAGGGAAATTATGAATCACCGCCACCCATATATGCTGTGCTGGGGGTGATTAATTAGAAAATTGGAAAAGGGGGTGATCAATGAATAAGTTACTTCTCTCGCCTTTTGTTGGGCTGTGATCACTAAAAAAAAGGTCTGAATGATCAAAAATAACAAGCGGGCCAAACTAGTGACAAATTTAGCATAAGCTTACATTGCATATTGAACCCCTAACTAAAAACCAATTTAGGGAGGGGAATTTAAAAAAAAAGAAGTTTTCCTACTCACTGCGCCAGATTTCAAGTTTCTACTATGAACGGTTAGGGCTGGATGAAGTCCGGATACATAGATAGATACATAGATACATATAAATGTCAGAACACATGAATAACCTAAACCCAGCAATACACCAGTGTTGTGGGTAGCGGTGATTAATAAGAGATGGGCAAGGTTATAAATGTTACACTGTCTTGGGGATAATTTCTATAGAATCCATCGGTGCTGTGGTGTCGGTATACAAAACCTTTCGATCCGACCCCACAGTCCTTGATTTCATGTTTTTAAGGAACTGTACAAGTTCTCACCTGCAATTGTTATGATTTGCGTATCCGGCCACCTGTGGCGGAAATGTAAGTGACCTCGATCACCTTGGGAGATGGGTATATTGCATCATTGTTGTAAACAGGAAATGGTGATTGGTCATTGACATCGTGAGACACCACGTATGCATTGGGGAGATCTATAAAGCAGACCCAAAAGAAATCATCCCGGCCTGGGAAGCGGACAGAAATCTCGACACTCAAAAGAAGACAGACATCAGCGGAGCCGAAAGGCACGAAACCGCTGTCCCTGCTGAGGGGACAGCCTGGCGGTTCTCCTTGTCTTCTCTCTTCCACTCCTCACTATCCGGCTGACAAAGATGTATGTTGTGTAATAAAAATATGTCCAGATATTTTTACAAGCAAGTCTTCGGGTTTCCTTTCTATCCAAGCCCAGGACATTCAACGAGTATACAACACAATAGCTTAGAGAGAACTATCAGCACAAGATTAGTTATTTACTAAGCTTAGTTTAGTTTGACACAAGGCCACAAGTATGGGTCACTTAGTGAGGATCGAATTCAACGTAGCGTAGTTTGCGTATAGGCTAATCCGGCTCTGTCAAAAATAAAATTAAGAAAAATATGAATATCCCAGAATTTTTCCGAGCCCCTGTTAGCTACGGGCCCCTAGACTTAAGCTTACTCAGCCTTATAGTATAATCCGGCCCTGCTTCTAATCATGAATTTTCTTAAATGTACAAATAAAATACGATAAGCTATTAACTGGTCCACTTTTTGTTTCAAATCAGTTTGTATGTTATTTGTATATTTAAGGAAACTAATCTAAGAGAAATCATTAATTAATTAGTTTATCTTTTTTTATCAGAGTGTTCATTTAAACTTCGCACGGTATATTATTTTGGGATTTTATCTTTATCTTCAATACAAATAGTAAATAGCTCAATTATTTTCTTCACTAATTAAAAACCGTCAACCAAAACTGTCAACATAGGTTTTTTCAGTTTTTAAGTTGGTCTGTCTTGGCTATACATGTATCGCGCGTACAGGCCGCGCCAGTGGAGCTAGAGGGCTGAAAACTTCAACATTTACTCCTTATGTCTAGAAAAAAACGGTATTTTTAATTTTTGAAAATTCCCCGCCTAAATAGGTTTTCAGAGGGAGTTCAATTTGCAATATAAGTTTATGCTAAATCGGTACCGTACTTTGTGTCCGGCAGCTTCCCCCATGTTTGCTTTGCAAATTCAGATTTGTTTTAGGGATCACTGCCCAACAAAAGGCAAGAGAAGTAACTTATTCATTGATCAACCCTTTTCCCAACATTTTAGTTGATCACACCCAGCACAGCATATATGGGTGGCGGGGATTCATAATTTCCCTTGGAATGCTAGTTAAGGATACATTTGTTCAATAAATTGGCTATACAACGACAAAGGTAATCGTAACATCGTAAGTAAAATACTGTACAAGTTTAGTATTCATTGATCACCCCCAACACAGCAGGCTGCCAAAGAACATTGGTCATGTAACGGTTTCTATTGAGTGACTAACCAGTTTGAATATCATCATTTTCTACTTTAGTCTTGGGCTGAAAATTTTAACATTTACTCTCTACTATATTTAGTGTTCAATTTGCAATGTAAGTTTATGCTAAATCGGTCCCTTAGTTTGTGTCCGGCAGCATTCACGCTTGGTTGTTTGTTTTTTTAATGGACTTTTTTTAGTTATCACTGTCCAACAAAATGTGAGAGAAGTAATTCATTCATTGATGAACCCCTTTTCCATTTATTTAATTGATCACCGCTAACACGGCAAAAACACGTTAAAATAACTACACAAACCAGATATTGATGTGCACAGTCAAAATCTCATAAACAAGCTTGGAATAACGTTATTCATATACCTGTAAGTTGGTTTTGGTTTCCCTGAAGATGGAAGGACCTTGATTTCAAATTTTGAATGTACAGGAATAACCATTGGGAAATTCGCAATCAAACGTGGTTCGAACATGTCTGACGTGAAATCCTCTAAATCTAAAAAGATTCAAAGTTACAAATCATTAGAAATATGAATTTCAAGTTCAAAATAGCCAAATCAAATATTCAAAATAGCACTCCATTTTCCGTTTTGTTCATTGCGTTTATCGAAATTTCAACAGATTTATATTTAAATGTATCAAAACATTTATAAAGTACCAAAATATTTATAAGTTACCAAAATACGTATAAAGTACCAAAATATGTATAAAGTACCAAAATATTTATAAGGTACCAAAATATGTTTAAGTACCAAAATATGTATAAAGTACCAAAACATTTATAAAGTACCGAAACGTTTATAAAGTACCCAAACGTTTATAAAGTACCCAAACATTTATAAAGTATCGAAACGTTTATAAAGTACTGAAACGTTTATAAAGTACCGAAATATTTATAAAGTACCAAAATATTTATATAAAGTACCGAAATATGTATGGAGTACCAAAATATTTATAAAGTGCAAAAATATGTATAAAGTACAAAAACATTTATAAAATATAAAAACATTTATAAAGTACCGAAATATGTATAAAGTACTAAAACATTTATAAAGTACCCAAACATTTATAAAGTACCCAAACATTTATAAAGTACCGAAACGTTTATAAAGTACCAACACACCTATAAAATACCGAAATATGTATAAAGTACCAAAACATTTATAAAGTACAAGCATATGTATAAAGTACTAAAACATTTATAAAGTACAAAAACATATATAAAGTACAAAAATATTTATAAAGTTCGTGTCTATGGTATCTGAAAAATCTGTTTTCGAAATTATTTATTTGAATTTTTTCATTTTAGAAAACAAAAATGCAGTTTAGTGGCGGCCATTTTTTTTTGTTTCCCCATGTTATTAAGCGTTAACTCTTATAATGTAAAATCCAATTGAAAAACAAAATGGAGACACATTGAGTGTACATACATGCCAATTCGATTTCGGCTGTGAAAGCCTGTTTTGGGTGATGTTCACTCAATCCTTCACAACGGTAAGTTCCTTCATCTTCGGGTTGAATGTTCGGAAAGTACAAAGATCCGTTGTTAAACACATAATACCTACGAACGAAAAGATAATACAATCATATATGAAATGTAAAACACAATAATGGAATAAAACCAGAAAAACTTCGAGGGGACCTCTTAATACAAATCACATAACGCCAAATCAATCAATCACATAAATAGACACAAGCATGGACGTCCGCTGCCACTTTTGCAGGGGTGGAGGGCAAAATGATTTATTTGGTGGGGAGGTGGCAAAAGGATATACTGGGTGTCCCGTAAGAATGTCCTTTATGTACCCTTTGTATTGACTCGGTTGAGAGACGTCGTATTGAGGTTTGAGGATTTTGTTTCAATACAAAGTTACCCCCTTACAACGAGTAGGAAAGGGCACTCTTTCGGGACACCCTATATATCTAGTGGATACCCTGTTACCAGCGAAGAATAATACCATATTGTTATATAAGAGCATTAAAACAATTGTACAGCACTATTTTCCTTTATTGACTATAAGGTTCCAACTTTCAAAAAACCTTAAGTTGAAGCAAAGCGTTGTTTAATATTTAATTTATTTAATGCTGGATATAGCTGACCACTTGTGACGAACAGCAAGGAAGTTATATGATCCGTCGTCAGTCTCTAGTGTTCAAGTGTTCAGTGTATCCGACCTGTAAGTGGGCTACCGGCAGGGTTCCTTCACCACAGACTGCCAACATTAACAATATATTGAAATGTTTATGTGAAAATAAATATGCTGTTATTAATCTTGTACATTGTATTAACAGAGCTCTTTTTAAATGCTTGGACAAGATATCATTATTATTATTAAGTATACTATTGCTATTTACATGTGATTGTCCTTTGTTCAGAGTATAGATGAAACCGTATTCATCTAAGTCAGTGGTTCCCAACCTTTTCGAGTCATT
>VCCN01000071.1:2474359-2502122 GCA_006491835.1 Architeuthis dux
ATATATATATATGCTAAATTGGTCCCTTAGTTTATGCCTTCAGATGTGATCACCGCCCAATAAAAGGTAAAGGAAGCGATTTATTCATTGATCACCAATTTTTCCAAATCTTTAATTGATCACCCCCTACACGGCATGCTGCCAAAAGAAGTTGGTCAAGCGACTGTTTCTATTGAGTGACTCACCAGACCTGTCTTCATATAATCTAATGTGGTTATTATCAATCTAATTTATTCAAAGAGCCATGAAGGGGAAATTGGAAAGAAAAAGACAGGATATGAATAAAAGCTAGAAAGAAGCGTCCATAGAGAAAACAAAATCTGTACTAGAAGGTTGTTTCCAAGGGCCACCTCCTAATCTTAAAATCTTGAACCGTTTTCTGAAAATAGTCTTCAAATTTCATTAATATTTCTTTTTACTAGTATTTCTTTCATCTTATCTTTGTTGATATTTATCGCAAATCTCAGATCGGTATTCCACGACCGTTAAGTCAGTATCGTGGATCGGAAATTTTTAAAAAAGCAAGACTCCCTCCGGCGCGCTATTTTCTAGAAACCGAACTACATTTTTTGGTCTTTTATTTGTTTTAATGATTGGATTTTGCTTGAAATATTTTATGAGGTCACCGAGTAATGCCTTGAGGAGAAATTAGTTTTAAACAATTGTGTTCTTTTGAATTCTTGCGATACCCACCAATAATTAAATCTTAATAGAAATAGAAATAGTCACAGTATTTGATTGATTGATTGATTGATTTGTTTAACGGCACATCGACCCTTGGTGGGTCATTTAGTGCCGAATTCAGTAGGGGGGGGGGTCCCATGTCCCCGTGACTAGAGACTTGAGGGGGGAGAATTTATTTATTCGCCTCCCCACGGCGGCAAATTTTGGCATGAAGTTTTTTTAATGTGGGGTCGGTCCTGCGCGCGAACGTGCAGAGGGGTGGAGATCCCATGTCCCCGTGACTAGAGACCTGAGGGGGGAGGGAGATCTCAAAAGCTTCTCAGGACGAATCATGAGCATGCTAATGGTGATCGCCTCCCGACCAGCTGGCAAAGATATCCTGTGCAACTTCTCCCGACGATACCCGAGCATGCCACAAGGACCCCCGAAGGGCCGTGGTTCTCTGAACTTCGAGGCCATGGCGGTTTCGAAGAACAGATACTACGCTTTGATCTTAGCCCAGTCACAGTGTTTCTTGTTGCTATTGTTGGAAAGTTGTTGGTGCCCAAGTCATCATTATAGATTCTGGTAGTTTCAGTATTTTAATACACTTTTTCGTTTTTTATTTTTATTAGACGAAGTATTATAAATCATTATTATTTTAAATTTGTATGACTACTTTTTTTTACCATATTCTTTATTTTCCGATCAACGCTATTTTACTCACTACCGGAGGGTAATCAGTCTGAGTAAAAGTTGCGATAAAAAGCAACTAATAAAATTCAAGATAAAGGTAAAAAGTAAAATGAAAACAAAATAATTTTTTTCTTCTCCTGATCAACTGAAATTCTTAAAAAGAATGGGTCAGGTTAGTCACTCAATAGAAACTGTCATGTGACCAACGTCTTTTGGCGATATACCATGTTGGGGGTGATCAATTAAAAAATTAAAAGATTTACAAAATAAGAGGAATTGAAAGTGTTATCTAAGAAGAGTAGAACAGGTCTGGTTAGTCACTCAATAGAAACTGTCATGTGACCAACGTCTTTTGGCAGTATACCATGTTGGGGTGATCAATTAAAAAATTAAAAGATTTACAAAATAAGAGGAATTGAAAGTGTTATCTAAGAAGAGTAGAACAGGTCTGGTTAGTCACTCAATAGAAACTGTCATGTGACCAACGTCTTTTGGCAGCAGTCTGTGTTGGGGGTGATCACTAAAAACAAGTCCGAATTTTCACAGAAAAAACGTGAAACTAAGGGATCAATTTAGCATAAACTTACATTGCAAATTGAACCCACCACTTGGCATTTTCAAAAAAGTGTTGTTCTATACATAATAAGGAGTAATGTTTAAATGTTCAGTCCTCTAGCTCCATTGGTGCGCGACATATACAGCCAGCTAGCCAGACAGCCAGACCAACTTAAAAACTGAAGAAACCTATGTTGACAGTTTTGGTTGACGGTTTCTGATGATGATGATGATGATGATGATGATGATGATGATGATGATGATGATGATGATGATGATGATGATGACTACGACGACGACGACGACGAGGAGGTTTTGGCTTGGATCGAGGATATGGGAAGAAGGCGAACCATCTTGAATAAATGAATGACTTGATGTCATATCCAATAATAAGCATGAAGAGTTACTGAACACGGTAAAGCTCTTCAGGGAGAAGTTAAATTGAAGAGTTGAGGGGGCAGATATGCTCAAGAGATAAAAACTGATGCAAAGCTCACACATCCAGCACTGGCAGGATTATTGGCACCCTTGGGTGTTTTTGTATAACCTGTGCATTATCTCCAGAAATAAATGGAAACCTACCAAACTTTTATCATCTGAATATTTTAATAAGATGTCCAAAGTAATTTAACAAAAAATCGTTATTTTTCAACTTACATATAGTAATTTCAAAGAAGAAATAGAAAAATATGACCTCGACAGTAATGTTGGCACCCTTCCTTTATATTTGGTTGCAAACCCTTTGGCAATGAAGCCTGCCTCCAAACATTTCTTGTGGCCTTCTATAAGCTTCTTACATTTGCCAGCTCGTGGTTTTGAAGATTTTCAAAGGGATAGAGATTAGGACTCATTTCTGACCAGTTTAAAGTTTTCCTTTTCAACTATTCTTTGATTAGGACTCATGATCTTACATTGCAAATTATTTAGGGGGAATTTTCAAAAAACAAAAAAGGTTTTTTCTAGACATAAGGAGTAAACTTTTAAATTTCCAGCCCTCTAGCTCCATTGGTGCGTGATGTATCCTGTACGTGTGATACATACATACATACATACATACATAGCCAGTCAGCCAGGACAACTTGAAAACTGAAGAAACCTATGTTGACAGTTTTGGTGACAGTTTACAGGGGGTTCAATTTATAATGTAAGTTTATGCTAAATTGGCCCCTAGCATTCACGCTTGTTTTTTTTTTTGTTGTTGTTGAAAATTCAGACATTTTTATTAGTTCTCACGGGCCAACAAAAGGCGAGAGAAGTAACTTCTTCATTGATCACCCGTTTTTTCAAATCTTTTAATTGATCACCCCTAACACGGCATGCTGCCAAAAGACGTTGGTCACGTGAGGGTTTCTATTGAGTGGACTAACCAGACCTGTTATTATCTGAATCTTTGCAACCCAGAAATCTGGCGTCCATCGCCGGCGTTTTCTCTGTATCCGACAATTATGTCTTCTGGCCGGGATAGATTGATCTGTTTGTATTTCAAAGTCCCCAAATATCTTAATTTTCCCCTGTTTTCAAGGACATCTTCTGTTTCTTGTTCGTACGGTTTGTTTGTTTGGTCAAATCCGAGACGTTTGCATAATCCCCAGTCAATCACAGTCCCAACCTCATCGTGTCTGCCTTTGTATACTTTTCGCCCCTTTTTATCACAGTTTCCTCTCTCTGCCTCTCCACCCTCACTTTCAAGTCTGTCCACACGATATTTCAAAATTTCTTAATGAATTTCAATAAGATTTTGTAGAAGGACGGACTATTGTCTGGATCCGTACACAATTACCTCTCCTATGTCATATGATGTCCACACCCTATAATATCGCCCAAATTGCAAGTCTGTCCTCGTGATATATCCAAAAACTTTCAATGAATTTCAATGGAATTTTGTGGAAGGGTGGGCAGGCGTCATGAAAGAAGTGATTAAAGTTTGGGACGGATCCATGCACAATTACTTCCCCCTGTCAATGACAGAGGTATGTGCTCTCTTTGTTCTTTCTAGTTCTTTCCTGTTTTGTGCTCTTTCAAATGATACACAAAACGGTTGTCGTTTGTTTTTTTTTCTTGTTGAATATGTATCTTCACTTAAAATTCTTCAACAGTATGCCAAGTAATATAGTGGCTATGACGAAGAGTGTGGTAAGGAGTATCACAAGACGAATTGTTCGCTTTATATTGATCTTCGTTAGAAATGTTGTCGCTGTCAATTCTACTTTTCATTTCATCTGTTGTGCTCTTTCGATTCTACTTTTCATTTCATCTGTTGTGCTCTTCCAATTCTACTTTTTATTTCATCTGTTGTGCTCTTTCAATTCTACTTTTCATTTCATCTGTTGTGCTCGTTCAATTCTACTTTTTATTTCATCTGTTGTGCTCTTTTGATTCTACTTTTCATTTCATCTGTTGTGCTCTTTTGATTCTATTTTTCATTTCATCTGTTGTGCTCTTTCAAATGATACATAGAACGGTTGTCGTTTGTTGTTTTTTGTTTGTTTTTTTGCTGAATACTTATCTGCATTTAAAATTCTTCAACAGTATGCCAAGTAATATAGTGGCTATGACGAAGAGTGTGGTAAGGAGTATCACAAGACGAATTGTTCGCTTTATATTGATCTTCGTTAAAAATGTTTCGCTGTCAATTCTACTTTTCATTTCATCAACATTTTGGTATCCTACAACCAAAACTGTCACCAAAACTGCAAACATAGGTTTCTTCCGTTTTAAGTTGGTCTGGCTGGCTAGCTAGCTATGTATGTATCATGCGTACAGGCCGCACCAATGGAGCTATAGTGGGCTGAAAATTTAAGCATTTGCTCCTTATTATGTCAAGAAAACTTTTGAAAATGTCCCCTTCAAAAAAATGTTTTTAGTGTGTGTGTGTGTGTGGGGGGGTAATTTACAGTGTAAATTTATGCTAAATTGGTCCCTTAGTTTGTGTCCGGCAGCGTTCACGATTGTCTTTTGAAAATTCGGACTTTTTTTTAACGATCACGACCTAACAAAACTTTTCAAATTCTTTTAATTGATCACCCCCGACACGGCATGCTGCCAAAAGACGTTGGTCACATCACGGTTTTCATTGAGTAACTAATCAGATCTGTCTTGAATATTGTTTTAGCATTTCAGAATCTGTTGGTCTATATCTAATCAGCTATTTTATCCTTAAGTTCCTCTCCAGCATCTTTTGGGGTTTTGTTTTTTCGATCGTAGTCATTTGTTATGTACTCGTTGAGCTTTCACGCCAGTAGTACCAGATAGCTCTCACTGGAGATCAAGTGACAGTATGTCTTCTCAATACTCCAGGACTCTCCTCGGTATTCTTGCTGATTTTGGTAATGTTATCATCTGGACGGTTTCAATTCGTTCAAGGCTCGTTGAGACTATTCCAAGTGTTCCAGTAATGAAGGATACAATTATCACCTTTATGTTGTCCAATTTTTCTTAGTACTCTGGCAATGTTCAGGTATTTTTCGAGCTTTTTACTCTCTTTCAATCTTCACCCTGTGGTCTGCTGAAACAGCGACATCCACGATCTGACACGTCTTCTTGTTCATCATGACCAGATCTGGTCTGGATTGAGTGATCTGTTTGGATTCTGCTGAAACAGCGATATCCACGATCTGACACGTCTTCTTGTTCATCATGACCAGATCTGGTTTGGATTGAGTGATCTGTTTGGATTCTGCTGAAACAGCGACATCCACGATCTGACACGTCTTCTTGTTCCCCATGACCAGATATGGTCTGGATTGAGTGATCTGTTTGGATTCTTAAGTCCCAAAGAATTTTTCTTTTTTAAATTATTATTCTGTAGAACTACTGTTCTCATCTATTTTTAGGTAACGACCCCTTTAGCTCTTTCGTCCCTGATAACGCCTCTAGGCGTGATCATAAATTTCACTCATGCCCTGATCATACGTAGAAACGTGATCTTGTATGTGCATTATTTCCCGGGCAACAACAACAAAATTACTAAAAAAAGCTTTTAAATTTAAATCATGATAATGCCAATCAATCAATAATAATACCTTTTTAAATTAACTGTTTGCTGGTTTTATTTCACTGGACTTGGAAGTGATACATAGGGAATAATCACTGAAAATTTAGTAAGCATACATTTAGTATTAAAAGAGATATAGCAATTTATCTACTGCCCATAGAATATTTTTGTTCAGCCACAGGCTGTTAAATTAGTTTAAGGGAACACAGGCACATTGTTAGAGCAGGCAGTCAGGGAAGTAATCAAACGTGGCTGTCAGGGAGGAAAGAGTTAAGAGCTCTCCTCAGGTTCCGGGGCGTTTGTTAAACAGGGATATAACATGAACAGATAGACAGAAATTCAAGAAAACCAGGACATTCCGATATACTGGACAATACTTGGGGGGAAATGCATGAAATTATACATCTATCAGGCCTAATGCGATCCTTGAGCTTGCTACTTTTCTGCAAGTTTCAAGATATTGGGCTCGGAGGTCACCTTTGGGCACGAGATAAATTATGGCCCTGTATTTTGTCGGGGAGCAACTAGAAGCAACAGGAAGCAATGAGAAGCAACGATTGCTTCTCATGTTTTACCACGATCGCCCTTGGGATTTCCCATCACAGTTTTCAGTCTCTAGACCCCTTCAAATATGCCAGGGCCACCAAGGGACTATATGACTCCCGTTGAGAATGGCCGCTCTTCAAATATTCTGGTCTGTGCATATACCATTGATTTGCATGGTCAAATCCCAGTCGTTTGCACAATTCCTAGTGGATCACTTTTCCCACCCAGACATGTCTATTTTGTACTCCTTCCGAGCCAACTTGTTAGATGATTGACGGTTTCACCTCTATCTCCACATAGTCTACATTTACTTAGTCTACATTTACTATTTTGCTGTGCCCTGTCTATCTTGGCCATAATATAGTTTGTTTATAGGGATTGATATAGGGATTCAGTTTCTCCCTTCAAATGTCCTTTTCACATGCCCATACCATCATGGTCTCGAGTCTTCCTCGGATCTGCCAATCTGTTTACTAGTCTCGTTGGGAAAGTTCCTATCACTCCAGCAACGATGGGCACGACTACCAGCTTCATGTTCCAAAGCTGTGTTCTGTGTCAGTATATTTACACAGTAATTTGAAAGGTTGACGCAAGGTATAGTTAATTAAAATTCTTGTACTCGTTTTGGGTTAAAAACGAAAACGAAAAACGAAATTGATACGAACACACGTATATACATACAGCAGAACAACCGATCTACCCCTCCTCTCTTTCTGTTGTTTTATTTTTCACAGACAGACTCACAGCTCGCAAATAATATTAAGGATTATATTTATGCTTATTTAGGCTGCTTTGATTAGCGACAAATTAAAAAATTAACATATTTTAACGAATATGATTTCATAAACGTATATTTGAAAAATATTTAAATGATAAACCTTTTTTAAAACTTTTTAAAACTTTCATTGTTATACGTTTATCTTTAAAGGGGGTAGCCCTTATAGTGCATGGCCCGGGTGTTTCTGTGTCTTTGTCCTGTCCCTTTAAATATAACTTCTGTTTAACCCATCATACTCGGATTTTACACCTGAAGAAGGCCGAAGAATGGATCGGCCGAAACGTCGTGTTTACAACACAAATAACAAGAAGGAGTTCAATCGTCCGAAGAACCATTTGAATATTAATGACCCTTCTCAAAACTATAGAACAACACAAATAACAAGAAGGAGTTCAATCGTCCGAAGAACCATTTGAATATTAATGACCCTTCTCAAAACTATAGAACAACACAGATAACAAGAAGGAGTTCAATCGTCCGAAGAACCATTTGAATATTAATGACCCTTCTCAAAACTATAGAACAACACAAATAACAAGAAGGAGTTCAATCGTCCGAAGAACCATTTGGATACAAAAGTTGCATGAATCCTTTTCAGTTGGAATAGAAGTAGGAGTGGAGTTTGACCCTGCAGTAGCCAGGCTTGTCATAATTATTGGCTTGGAAAGAATTCGGTGATATTTCTATTTATCTCATATTAGTCATCGTTTTCTCTATCTCAAATAAACAAACCTGTACCAGTGCATTAATGTTAATTATCACCTGGGGCTTGTGAACGTGCCAAGTGTTCTCTGTGGGTAGCATCGAGTTACTACCTATGGTAATAATCCTAATTAGTGGTATGAATGGGTGCTAATTGTCATCCAACTCGTAGGTTCGGGGATCAAGTCATGTTAAAAAGCAAAAGAGTGAAGGAAGCGGTATTTAATCGGCTAAATGAAATGAAATCTGAAAATAGCTCAGAGGCGGGGCGTGGGACCCGCAGACACCGAAACTGCGGGGGGCGCCGAAGTTCTGAGGACGAAATATATCTAAGGAACCCTGAACAATCTAAAGAATTAATCTAGAAAAGTCTAAAGAAATAATCTAAAATATAATCTAGAGAAATCTAAAGAAATAATCTAGAAGAATCTTTAAAAATAATCTAAAGTATAATCTAACGAAATCTAAAAAAATAATCTTAAAAAATCTAGAAAATAATCTAAGTAAATAATCTAGAGAAATCTAAAGAATAATCTGAAAAATAATCTAAAAGATTAATCTAGAAAAATCTTCAAAAATAATCTTTAAAAAAATCTAAAGAAATCTAAAAAATAATCTTAAAAATCTAAAATCTAATCTAAATAAATAATCTAGAGAAATCTTTAAAATAATCTAAAGAAATCTAAAAAATAATCTTAAAAAATCGAAAAGATAATCTAAAAGATTAATTTAGAAAAACCTACAAAAATAATCTTTAAAAAATCTAAAGAAATCTAAAAAAACTAATCTTAAAAGGTTTTCTGGGGGACGCAGGGGGACCTAGCGACGCCACTGAAGCTGTAAGGTGGATTCGAGGTTTTTTTCGTGGATCACTTCTTCGAAACTGGGATAATTCTTTTCTCACGCATGCCATATTTTATTCACTTTATTTTAAAAAATTTAATGTTCATCTCGACTTATACGTAAACTCCTTAGGTTGTTTAGAATGAGTCTTTTAGTTTAATGAACTTATTAAATCTGCAAATAACAAAAAATCTACAAAAAGGTGTAAGAACCCACTGACATTTTAATGACTGGCCTTATCGAAATACGCAACTACCGATGCTTCTGGCTTCGGCTGACGTCACGCCCTGCTGCTACTGCTCGTCTCTACTATAAATCTACCGGGTGAAATTGTACTCCTCAAGTCTTTTGACTCAAATGGTGAGCTGGCTAGCAGGTCTAAACTTGTGACCAGCATGGGTCCAATTGGATGGTTCGGTGGTGGACAAATAAAAGAATGGAATTAAATACAAATTAGTGAAGACAATAGAATTATACTTACACTGTATATTGAGTTTGGCATTTGAACTTTGTAGAGAGAAGCCAGTGGTTATATTGGTAGCAATACATGTGAAGGGGCCATCATCTTCATCTCGACTTATACGTAAAATCCTTAGGTTGCTGTTATCCTGAAAACGTCGACTAGTATTGACAATAAGTTTGCCTCTAAACATCCACTGGAATATTATGTGTTGCCGATCAGATACATCACAGTTAATGGTTAAGTCGGAACCCTCAACCACATTTCGACTGTGTGGCATGGTACTGAAGTAAAAGGAATCCTCAGCAAGCACTGATACAGAAACTGAAAGTACAAAAAAAAGAATTGGTGAGAAATAGTCAACATTTTATATGGGAATACTTTCCAATCATAAAAGCGAATGTTTAATGTAAAAGAATGTACGTATTATGTATTTATACTGGCTCAATTACAGTGGGGTTTCACCATTGAATACAATAGAATAATTAAGTTCTGGATAGACAAAAAGGTCCATCACCTTGTAATGAGGGAAATATTGTTGGTCTTTTTTTAGAAATCCATACAAGGGCTTAAGTAGTTTTTAGCTTTTGGTAGAGCAAGCTCAACATTCAAGAATAAAAAGATCCCATTAGTTTTGAAAAGGGGGGGGGGTCTACAACCAGTGCATCCTCCCTGTAGTCAACTATGGAGCTGAAACATGGAACCTAACCAAAAGATTGGCTCCCAAACTAAGAACCATGCAACGTGCAAAGGCGAGGATCATGCTTAACATCACGTGGAGAGATCAGAAGACAGCACATTATATTAGAGATATGTGTTCGGCGCATTTATCTAACTTTGTTCGGTAAATAATTTTTAAAAAGTTCGTTATGGTTTACGTGTTCGCCGCATTTATCTAACTTTGTTCGGTAAATAATAAAAAAGTTCGTTATGGTTTACGTCTTCGCCGCATTTATTTAACTTCGTTCGGTAAATATTTTTTTTTTAAATTCGTTATAGTTTAAGTGTTCACCGCATTTATCTAACCTCGTTCGGTAAATAATACAAAAAAGTTCGTTATGGTTTACGTGTTAGCTATATTTATTGAAACTCTCTTGCTTAAAATATAAATATGTTGCCATCCAAAAATGAGTACAACACTACGAAAAAATATTTTTGACAATATAGTTTCAATGCTGAGTTTGTTCATAAATAATACCTGATAATATCCGTTTTGATTGTGTAATGTTCCACTAGAAATAATAAAATCCCGCTATGTTTGGTTTAGAAGAAAATGAACTTTCTATTAAAAAGTGGTAGAGGAGTACTTATTTATGGGCGATACTATATATATATATATTTTTTTTTTTTTTTTAGGTTCCTAACATTTTTCGCTAAGTCTCAGGGGTTCCGTGAATGCGAAAAGTTTGAGAAAGCCTGCCATAGGGAATTTCTTTTCACCCATCCTGTGGATGTAAATGTGTGTATGTGTTAATGATACTACTTCTGGGACAGCAACAGTCATTAGAAGTTGATTTGGTTGTTATTCTTGAAAAGATTGATATCATTTCATGAAACACCTTTCGGTTTCAGTATGTGAAAATATCGGGGCACAGCACTTCCGTCAACATCACTTTAGCAAATATCAGTTACGCCTAAATCACTTTGGTCTAAAATCACTTTTGTCCCAACAATATCTCCAAAGGTTCTTAATGAATTTCAATGACATTTTGTCGAGTGATTTGGCCATGGGCTAAGAAAGAATTGATGGAATTTTGGGGTGGATCCAGGGAATCTTTAATTAAATTTTGGGGCGGATCCTGGAATCGTTTACCTCTCAATCGAAAAGAAAATCCGGGATCCACCCCAAAATTTCATCAATTCTTCCTTAGCCAATGGCCCACCATTCGACAAAATGTGGGGACAAAGGTGATTTTAGACCAAAGAGATTTAGACTAAACTGATATTTGCTGAAGTGATCTAGACGAAAGTACCGTAACCCGAAAATGTCAATTTATTTAAAATCTTTAATCTATGTAGATGTCATTGGTCATCAGTTGATAAGAAGACTCATTGGTGCCAGGCTAACAGTCAAATTAAAATCTATTTAATGTCTTCTATTGCGGATAACAAACATAGCTGTTATAGCTCGTTAACTGCTATTTTATATTGTTGTGGATGCTTACCTAATATACTTTTATTCTGTCCTGTTTTAGAAACGTATAAGTCCACATATTCCTAGTCTTTGTCTGTAGATATACTTGGTAATGATACTCCGGACCTTTTAAAGACTTTACAAATATACCAATGTACATAGCGCCTTAAGCATGAAATATTAACAATTCGTCTAAAGTTTACATTCCTTTCTGATATATGACTTATATAAAGAACCTATACTCTCAACAGATAGACCAGGAGATCTATCTCTTTTAGTCATGTACTGTTTGTCAGACTTGATCAAACACTCGATTCTGGAATCCTCTTACTAATGAGATTTGGTGTGGACGTAACCAAAACTGCTTCTGATAATATTGATATCTTCTTACATATTTCCCTTTGTTTGCCTGCTTCAAATTTTAGGTAAATGAATAATATCCTCTTTGTTGACAGAATTCGATTATTTCACTCGAGTATGAACAGAGTGTAGATAAAAAGAATTAGTTGATAATGTTCGATAATGATAATAATATAAAATCACAAATGTTTCATTCTTCTGGCCACGCAGTGTATGTTGTGTCAGAGCTCTTGAGTTGGTGGAATATTTTCAAGACTTATTGACCTTTTTGAGAACAATCCTTGTCTAACATCGTTGACTTTTACCATGTTGCTTGTTCTATAATAAAGGACAATAATGAATCTTTCCAAAACAGCACTGGTCATCAGTAACGTATGGCAATGACATCAATGGTGTTAATGCCATTCGGAGATCAAGATAAACCTTCCCACACATCCGAAGGCCATGGCCAGATTAACCTATGCCAGGGCCCCTAGGCTATTAGCAATACGCCCCGCCATCTTGAACCATCCTTCTCCCCTCCCCCGTTTCGTGTATAATTTTAAGTAATGCGACCTGTCAATCGTGTGAATGAAGGGGATTGTTATGTGCTAATGTGTAATATATTCATTCCATTTTTTAAAAAGATATTTGTTACGACAATTTTATTAAGTTTTAAGATATTATTATTATTATTGTTGTTGTTGTTATTATTATTAATCATGTATTTGCATATCTCAAAATTCCCTTGGGGTCTTGCTTTCCATATCAGGCTCCAGCTATAATGAGCGCACAGACTTCACATCAGGGAATGTTCTTATTTTTACAGTTTTAGTGTTTAATTCATTTTCCTTGTAGTAGTAGTGATACATTTCTAAATTGCTATTTATTTTGGGGGCCCTTCAATTTCTTGGGCCCTACACTGTAGCATAGTTTGCATATAGGCTAATCTGGCTAAGGACCTGTCAAAAATAAAATTAAGAAAAATATGAATATCCCAGAATTTTTCCGGGCCCCTGTTAGCTACGGGCCCCCTAGGCTTAAGCCTACTCAGCCGTATAGTATAATCCGGCCCTGCCTAGGGCGACTTTTTGCCTTTTCTATTGTTTAAGCAAAAACTCTCACGACATTCATTAAGGTTTATGGTTCAATACTCAGTCACAGAAGCATGAAACATTTGAGTGACTAATATAGCATAAACTTACATTGCAATTGAACCCATCTCCAAAAACCTACTTGGGGGAAATTTTCAAAAAAATTTTCTATACTCATTGAGGGGAGTGTGTGTGCAAAATTTCAAGTTTCTACTATGAACGGTTAGGGCTTGGCGAAATCCGGATACATAGATACACAGGTACATGTAAATGTCAGATCACATGAATAAACTAAACCCTACATCAGTGTTTAAACCGGCCTGTGGGTAGCGGTGATTAATAATAAATTATATTTAAAAATACAATTAGAATAATAGTAAAAGTTCATTCCATGATTGATACATCATCACCCATCAATAGTTGTTATTGCATTGGCTTTTTAAAATTACAATTCCATTGTATTAATTCAATCTCTATCTATACCGTTCTAATATCTAATCACTTGGTATGTTTTGGTGAACACGTTGAGAGTTAATAATTGTGTATGAGATGGTCGAACTATTTTCTATATGTTAATTTATTCGCAACATTTCGGATGTGTACCCCTCGTCGGGTGTTCTTGGTTTTATAATGTGAAATCACTTTTTAGAATCCGCACGCTCGTATTGGACTAGACACGTCATATCCGTATTTTTATAGATATATTCCTATACATCGGTGTCATGTTTTGGTGCCAAATTCCGAATTGCTTCACTTGATTAGGTGACCTGTGTACTTTTTCAGAAATGGCCTTATTTCCATAGAGGTTCCCAGATGCTATTTATATCGATGCTCGGTCAGATAATTGATTTGATTGAACAAAGTATGTGTGCCGCTACCTTCAGACATCTTATTCGCCAATAGTTCTCCCTGTCTATAATTAGAAACCGTCGACCAAAACTGTCACCAACACTGTCAACATAGGTTGCTTCAGCATTTAAGTTGGTCTGGCTGGCCGGCTAGCCCCATTAGTGCGGCTTGTACGCGCGATACACGCGTGCAAGCCTTACAAGAATTTGAGAGATCAAATCTTACAAGAATTCGAGAGATCAAATCTTACGTGAATTTGAGAGTTCAAATCTTACAAGAATTTGAGCGATCAAATCTTACGTGAATTTGAGAGATCAAATCTTACGTGAATTTGAGAGATCAAATCTTACAAGAATTTGAGATTTCAAATCTTACAAGAATTTAAGCGATCAAATCTTACAAGAATTTGAGAGATCAAATCTTACGAGAATTTGAGAGATCAAATCTTACGTGAATTTGAGAGAAGAAAACAGATCAATTCGTTCTCGTAAGATTTGATCTCTCAAATTCTTGTAATATTTGATCTCTCAAATTCTTGTAAGATTTGATCGCTCAAATTCTTGTAAGATTTGAACTCCAATTCACGTAAGATTTGATATCTTACGTGAATTTGAGAGTTCAAATCTTACGAGAACGAATTGATCTGTTTTCTTCTGAATATTCACAAATATGATCCTCCAATCGTTTCAAATGCTCATTGCCAACATTGATCACCCCCAAAACGACATGCTGCCAAAAGACATTGGTTACATGACGGTTTCTATTGAGTGACTAACCAGACATGTTTGAACTTCATTCCATCTCAGCGGTGTCGCCACTTCTAATTAAGAAGATAACAATTACAATCCCGGCAATAACATATTGATTGACGTTTATTGCTATCAGCTACAGACACGGACTTCACAAAAAAATTGTCGCTTTAAGTATCCATTTTTGGGTTACAGCACTTTCGTCAACATCACTTTAGCAAAAATCACTTTGGTCTAAAATCACTTTTGTCCCTACAATATCTCCAAAAGTTCTCAGTGATTAGGTGACCTGTTTACTTTTTCAGAAAATGACCTTTTTGATGAGAGGTTCCCAGATGCTATTTACATCGATGCTCGGTCGGCTAATTGATTTGACTGAGCAAAGTATGTGTGCCGCTTCCTTCAGACGACGTATTCGCCAATAGTTCTTCCTGCCTATAATTTGAACTTCATTCCATCTCAGCGGTGTCGCCACTTCTATTTAAGAGGACAGAAATTATAATCCCGGCAATAAAGTATTGATTGACGTTTATTTCTATCAGCTACAGATTCGGACTTCACAAACAATGTGTCGCCTCAAGTATTCAGTTTAGTAGAGGCTAAACTTAATAATGTGTTAAAAGAAAGTTAATATAAACATATTTTCTTTTCTTTCTTATCATATCACTTGTCATTAACATTTCAACAGCTCTACGGGCAGAGCCGTATTAACCTATAACAGGGCTCCTAGGCTATTAGCAATAAGCGCCCCCCGCAACTGTGTATAATTGTAAGTAAGTACTACAAGGGATTCAATTTGTAAGTTTATGGTAAATTGGTCCCCTAGTTTGTGTCTTGTTTTTTGAAAATTCGAACCTTTTTCGTTATCACTACCTAATAAAAGTCGAGAAAAGTAACTTATTCATTGATCACCCCTTTTTTCCAATTTTTAAATTGATCACCCCTAACACCGTTGCCAAAAAACATTGGTCACTTGACGGTTTCTATTGAAAACAAATGTTTGACTTATTCAAAACAACTGACTGTCATTATGCGAATGGTTTATACTAGTATACTAATAATAAACACTATTCTTTCTGATAACAATCGATATGACCTAACATTTAATTAATATGAATATTTTGTTTACGAAGCAATTTTTCTTTTTTACTTTTTTCAGCAATAACCTAATGTTAATTTCCCATATTCTTCATTTCTAAACGTATACTATCAAAGTAAACCCTTTCTTTTTCAATGGGAAAATTACAAATAATAATAGGAGAATTATTCAGAACCTTCATATTTCTTATTTTTATTACTGCGTTTTGGTAGCTACAGTCTCCGGCTTTCCATAAGTATATGTTGCATCCAGTAACCTTCAAAGAGCTATCTCATTCACATTTATTTTTGCCAAGTTTCACTACTGTTCCAATTTGAATAAATCACGGGTCCGAGTGACAAAGATTTATGCTGCACTTGAATTTTTTCATGAGCATGACAAATATAACATCAGTATTGCTGTGTGTGGGGGAAGCATTAACAACTACTTTTCTAAATAGAACTCTATATAATGTCCTTTTTTTAATTGTATAGTTGTTCTAGTGCTGGATTATATATGATACTTATCTCTGCATTTGGTCTGCTTATACTATTTTACTACAAAATCATACTTGCCACTTACTTCATTTTGTGCATTTTCCAGTGTGGTTCTCTGTCTATATTTTGTGCCTCATTTTAGACATGACAATTCCTTTCCCTTCAAATGTGATTTGCTATGCACGATTTAATTGTCCAGCTTGGGATGATAGCTTTTCGATGCTCCTCAATTCCAAACTTTATGAGGCAGCAGGTTTCCTCCTTATATTTCTTACCACGACTACATTGGATGTTATACACGCAGTTCTTAGTTATATTTTTTCGTGTGTAAGCCTGGTTCTTTGTGAGGTGGTTGTGTTATATAATTATAATACTAAAAGCTTTTCAGATGTTTTAAACAGATTTGTTCTGCCACACCTCATAAGGTAGGGTTCCCTTCTGATTGGTATCCTCTGAGTTTTCTCGTCAACTTGTTCGTTCATCCGATGTTATACAAGTTGGTAAAAAGCGTTGGTTTCCTGTATCTTGAACCTATATCCTGTGCAGGTCAGCGGGACATCTAGAAAAACATGTTTGTCATTGTGTTACTTTTCCATGACTGATGATTTAATGGAGTGCCAAAGAACCAACAGTGTTTGCTCACTTTCCTGATGAAGACTGTGTAGGAACGTATCTACAAATCTAAGCCAGATTGTTGACCTTAATGATGATGTTATTAAAGTCAAAATATTACATATAGATGTTTGTCATTAAAGTTTGACAGCAGAGATCCCATTGCAAACTCTTCCATTAGTCAATATATACCAGATTCTTATTGGAAGTATGTCTTCTGTAGGCACAACTTTTCCATTAAGTTGTCCGCTAGGAAGCCGGTACGTTCCGCTAGAGATGGATTCGTACCAACGGAAGAGTCTCGTTTGTTCGGAACTTTGGTGAACAAAAACACATCAGAATTTACCATTTTCAGGAAAAGATAGGCGTTTCTGTGATTCTGCGAGATTTGGGGAGTAACCTGTTACAGGATCGATTTAAGTAAAGTAAGTAGTGCCCTTACGCTGGCTACGGCTACAGTCGTCCCTGCTTGGGCCCCACATATCACATCACTACTTACTTCGGCCCGTTCGCGATATGTGAAATAGAGGCGACAAACACCTGAAGTGGCGTCACTCACTTTACCCTACTCTATTTTACCCATAGCTGTAACACGTTATTTTATTAATTCTGACTAGTGTACCGGTCTGATATCCGGCGCCGGATTCACAAGAAATCGGATATCCAAATCCATTGGATTCCAAAGTAAAAAATTAAAATCCACGTCTTTTAAAAAATATTGGGTGGTTAAAATATCCATCCGGTCGGATATCCGGCGCCGGATTCACACAAAATCGGATATCCGTATCCATCGGATTCCAAAGTAAAAAATTAAAAATTCCACATCTGTTAAAAAATATTGGGTGGCTAACATTTGAAATTGGTGGCAGTGATAATTTTTTGTGAATCCGGCGCCGGACATCCGACCGGATTTATATTCCGGTACATCACTAATTTGTCCAATGTTTTAATTGATCACCCCCAACAGACGTTGGTCACGTGACGGTTTCTATTGAGTGACTAACCAGACCTGTTATTCAGATTACTGTAAGTACACCAGTGAACACTAAACAATAACTGATTTCAAAAGGGGGCGTATTGTTGGGAAATCCGAAGACTGTGAACTGCATGATCTTACAATTCACTGATGAAGGAAAGGAAACCAATACGTTTCGTTCAAGTCGACCTGAGCCATCAGAAAAAGTGTCTTCGTGCGATGCGGCGGATAATGGGGAAAAAAGTCCTCCTTGCAAGGCAGCAGTTATGGAAGAGTATGTTTAAATCAGTCCAATAACGTCAGTACGGTATCTTCATCATAGGTTACGGTACGATTGAGAGGGGAAAATTCCATGATCCGTACCAAAATTTAATTTAAAAAATATCTCTCAATCTAAAGAGATCCACCTCAAAATTTCATCAATTCTTCCTTGGCCCATGGCCAACCATTCGATAAGATGTCATTGAAATTCATGAAGAACTTTTGGAGATATAGTTGGGACAAGAGTGATTTTAGACCAAAGTGATTTAGACAAAACTGATATTTTCTAAAGTGATGTAGACGAAAGTACTGTAACCCCTTTCAATGCAATCCATTCTTCAATGAGCTTGATAAGAAAAAAACAAAAGTTTGAATGAAAGTGGAATGTTTTTAACAGTTTTGTCTCTTAATGATATCATCAATCAAATGAAGTCAGATGGAAAAAGTGTTCTTCAAGAAAGAAAAAAAGGAGAATAAAGAGGCTCATTTGAGAAGAAAAACAGGAAATACCTTCACAAAAGTGATTTTAGACTAAAATGATTTTTGCTAAAGTGATGTAGACGAAAGTGCTGTAACCCAAAAATGGATACTTAAAGCGGCAATTATTTTTGCGAAGTCTGTGTCTGTATCTGATAGCAATAAACTCAATCAATATTTTATTGCTGGGATTATAATTGTTGTCCTCTTAATTAGATGTGGCGACACCGCTGAGATGGAATGAAGTTCAAATTATAGGCAGGAAGAATTATTGGCGAATACGACGTCTGAAGGAAGCGGCACACATACTTTGTTCAGTCAAATCAATTAGCCGACCGAGCATCGATGTAAATAGCATCTGGGAACCTCTCATCAAAAAGGTCATTTTCTGAAAAAATAAACAGGTCACCTAATCAAAGGCAAGCAACTCGTAATTTGGCACCAAAACCTAACATCGATGTATAGGAATATAAACGGGTGTCTAGTCCAATATGTGTTATGATGCCAGTGCAGTCAGAAAGAAAGTTCTGGGTAATTGAAAAATAAAATAACTCTGTTTGTCACTGTGTCCTGGGGGGGGGGGCTCACACACACTTAAACATTGGCGCAGCTCAACCAATTCTGGCACAAATCTTGCATGCATACTCAATGGACATAGGGGAATGTTTTAAAGTAAAAAGTACAGGTTTTAGATGCTAAGGTTTTGAGAATGCTAAACTGAACCCTTACGTTCCGTTCAATATAGATATATACATTATATTATTTATTATAGTCACTATTTCCCCCTCCCTTAAATATTGGCACAGCCAAACCAAATTTAGCATGCATACTCAGTGGGCCTAGAGGAAGGTTTGAAAGTTTGAAAACAAAAATGAAGGGTTTTAGAGAGGGGTTCTATTTACAATGTAACTATAATGCTAAACCAAACCCTTACTTTCCGTCCAATATATACATATACATACTAGCTGGAAACCGCCCCATAGGAAACAGCTAGTTTCACCTATAAAGAGTGAAAATTAAATACTTGATAGATGGTGACACTTAACTTTCGTGATAAATCTAAAATAAATCTATACTTCCTTCCAAGAACAAATTAGAACCCGTGAGCCAAAACTGTCATCAAAGCTGTCAATACGGGACCTATGTTGACAGTTCTGATGACAGTGTTACTTCCATTACATTCTCAATTCAAAAAAACAGTTCATAAATTATAATCATTAAAAAAGGAAAACCTTAAACGTAGAAAATGACAGTATTATTTACGTATGAATCGGCACTTCTTCCTAAGATCGAAGTGTAATACCTGTGCTCTCTGCTTAGGACGAAGGGGTCACTCCCTGGCACTCTGCCTCGGATAGGGGTATAGTCAATGTTCTCTCTAATCTGTTTAAGTCAGTGTGCGCAAAAATCTTGTGTTATGCATTTTTCTTTTCCTATAACAAAAGTATGTGCGCACTTTTGAATTCGACATTGCCGGTATTTCAGGCCAAAGGAATTTTTGCGCCCCTTCACACTTGCGCCCGTTGGCGACTGCCCCCCCCCCTTTCGCCCCCCCTCCTATTACGCCATAGGTTTCTTTAGTTTTTAAGTTGGTCTGACTGGCTGGCTATCGGTGTATCACGCGTACAGGCCGAACCATTGGAGCTAGAGGGTTGGAAATTTAAACATTTTCTCCTTATTAGGTCGAGAAAAAACTTCTTTTTGGAGGTTGAAAATCCCACCCCTAAATAGGTTTTTAGTGGGGTGTTCAATTTACAATCTAAGTTTATGCTAAATTTGTCCTTTAGTCTGTGTCCGGCTGAGTTCTCGCTTGTTTGTTTTTTTTTAATTCGGACTGTTTAGTGATCCAACAAAAGTCGAGAGATTGATCACCTTTTTTCCCCAATTTTTTAATTGATCACCTCCAACACAGCATGCTGCCAAAAGACGTTGGTCGCATGACGGTTTCTATTGAACGACTAACCAGACCTGGTTTTGTTTTTAAATATTTATCTGCACGAAAAATGTATTCAAGAACATGTTGTCATGATCCATTTTTCTTGTTTTAAGTCATACCAACATGTTCCTTCCGTAAGTTTTGTTAGAACTGGTGCTCTCACTTCTCAGCTGGCATCCTAATCCTTCACATGTACGTACAATGCGTTTAATACCATTCTCCTTTCAGGATAGAAGAGAAATGAGAAAGAAAGTAGTGTTCAAATAAATAAGAAAAAAAGAATGTATGGCGTTGAAGTTGAACAAAGTCGAAGAGATAAACAGAAGAGATTGGCTCGACATGAGAAAAGCGAAACATTTATTCCGAAAGGGTGAAAGGAACCACGAAAATACAAAAAATACAGAAACGCTAAAAGAAAAATTCAGATGGTCTATAAATCATGACATGCCCTCTGCTGTGAATAGATTTTTATGTTCATAACTTAAAACTGCAAGTAATTTCCCGGTCCGTACCATATTCTACCCGCTGTGCCCTACACGTATCCTTTCTCCTCAGGAATCGCAAATAAGTCACACACTTTCCCCCACACAATCACATAAACACGTACTTTTTCAATGTGCGTTAGAGAGAAAGAGAGGGGGAGGCGAAAGAGAGACAGGGAGAGGGAGAAAGAGAGAGAGAGAAACTGAGAGATTGCGTGTGTGTTCAGTGCTATTTTCTAAGGTTTCATGATGTTTATGCACAGAGCGGTATTTTTTCCGAAAGACTGTGTCGGAGGCGTTTTTATCAAGAGTTGGCAGATTTGTCCAATTTCGGACATTTTGTCCTTTTTTCGCCCTGTATGTCCGACTACAAATTTTTAAAATCTGACATCCAAAATTGACCGATTTTAAGGCCCCACCCAGCGTTGCCAATTTAGATATTTTATATCCAAATTTAGATATTTTTTTTTTTTTTGGGGGGGGGGGGTTAGATATCGAATCTCAGTTCTAGCCACTTTTAGCTATTTATTTTCATTATTGTGATAATAATCTAGCTAAATCTAGCCACTATTAGCTACTTATTTTAATTATAGTGATAATGGTCTAGTTGCTTTTAGCCACTTTCAGCCATTTATTTTAATTATTGTGATACTAATCTAACAACTTCTAGCCACTGTTAGCCATGTTTAACCATCAATTTTTTTTTCTGTCCAAGTTTGACAGATTTCGAGCAGGGATGACCAACTTTGTCCGTTTTTGGGAACACTATTGTCCGTATTTGAGAAAACTGATCTGGCAACCCTGGTTTCTAACACGAAATTCGAAGCTTCGCCTTTATTCGAAAGGAGAGAAATGAACAATCTCACAGTGTTGCCAACTCAAAAAATATTTTCGCGCTAGTTTGACTGCCACAAAACGCTAAGAAATCGCTAAATGTTTTTAAATTGCCAAAAGTGGCCAAAAACCACCAAAAAGACGCTAAAGATGGTCGTAAATAGCCAAAATGGCCAAAATGTTTTAGGCGAAAACGCGCCAATTTAGCGCTTTTTGCAATGGCAAAACAAGAAACGCGCTAAATCTAGCGCGAAAGGCGTTAAATTGGCAACAGTGCAATTCGATATCGTTCGCCGATACACGTGTCTTCTATGTTCTTGTTAAGGAATCGACGGTGAGACATTTGTGTGTCAGTTCTGTCATTTTTTGTGTTGTCTTCACGGAATGAGAACAGGTTTTTCTTGGTTCCAGACACTGTTTAAGTGCAACAGATCATGAGAAATTCAACCTACGTGCTTGTGTTTGCGCATTTAATTAGAAACCGTCAACAAAAACTGTCAACATAGGTTTCTCCAGTTGTTAAGCTAGTCCGGCTGGCTGGCAGCCTATGTATGTATCACGTGTACAGGTCGCACCAATGGAGCTAGAGGACTGACAATTTCAACATTTACTCATTATTATGTCTATAAAAAAATAATTTTTGTGTTTTGAAAAAAAGAATTTTAATTTACCCTCTAAATAGCTTTTTAGTGTGGAGGGGTTATATTTGCAATGTAAGTTTATGCTAAATTGAGCTCTTTTTTCTTTTTAATTCTAACTTTTTTTAGTGATCGCTACCCAACAAAAGGCGAGAGGAGTAACTTATTCACTGATCACTCCTTTTTCCAATTTTGAAATTGATCACCCCAAAAATGCAGCCAAAAGACGTTGGTCGCGTGACGGTTTCTATTGAGTGACTAACCTGTCCTGTCATTTGTTATAGCTTGAATAGTTAAGTTCTTGTGTTTCAAATGTTGAAAGACGGGAAACACAGGAAGTTAATTAGAAAGAAATATAGATTATCCTGGTCAAATGGAAACATTGTACAAAGGTTCAAGCAATGTTCCCTCTAATTGTTTGTAATGAGTGGGTGCAAAAATCTTATGTTGTGCAAATTTTTTCCTGTGACAAAAGCGTGTGCGCACTTTTGAATTCGACAGTCAAGGTATTTTCAAGGTAGAAAAATTATCTCAACTATAGTGACTATATATGATCACCTGAAGACCCGTACGCCACATGCAAATATTGTAGCCACAAAGACGACATAATCCGCATCAATGTGGTCTGCAAGCTTTGCAAAGTACACGTGTGCTTGAACAAAGACAGAAACTGTCTTGAGGCATACCACACCCCATTATAATACCCTGTTTTTAGCCCGCACAATAACATTTTATTTGTTGGTCAAAATCAATTTTTTGGTATCTATTCATTATATTGAATGTTATTCTTTAATACTGTTAGGTCACTTTTTGGGCTAAACACCATATATGATCACTTCATCAGAGGGGGTTTTGCCCCCATAAACAAAAGAATCATCATCATCATCATCATCATCATCATCCTTTATAAGGCCTTTCCCATCTCCTTCCATGACTTCCTATCTTGTCCCTCCATCTTGTGTCTGGTCTTTTCCTACTTCATTTACTGTCCCATGGGCACCAATCGGTTATTCTCTTTCCCCATCTATTATCATGTCTTCTTGCTAGGTGGCCAGCCCATCTCAATTTTTGCTATATATATATATATATATATATATATATATATACGCACGCACGCATGCACGTGCACACATACACACACACACGGAATTACCGAAAAGTAATGTCGTTTTTATATAACCTAACTTTAGGTGTTATTCATTAAGTATTCAACATTCAACATTCAAAATATTCTTCCACGTGAATCGGGTGTTATTCTTCAAATTATGAGAGTATTTCCTTTTCCAGGTCCAATCGTACAAGATGAGTGACAAAGCAATTGAAGAGGCTCTCATATCCGTCATTTTATGCTCTATGCATTTCGTCTAGCCAACAATGCAACAACGGACACCACAATGTTGCTTCAACAAATTCAGATTGGACAATTTCGACCTCTATGATCCTCATCGTTCGGAAAGGTCAATGGAGCTGGACAATGACCTGCTGCGCAGATTCTCGTTAAACTATTGAGGAATTATCAGAAAAACTCAATTCAACTGTACAAGAGCATCTTTGACAGATCGGGAAGGTCAACAGACAAGAAGTTTGAGCCCAAACGAACTTACAGCTGAAAACAGAGCCCAACCAGCAATATTTTGCGGAGCCGACATGAAAAGGAACCGTTTCATTATCGAATTGTTACTCGGGACGTTTTAGCGCGTTTCGCGCTAGATTCATCGTGTTTCTTGTTTTGGCAGTGCAAAAAGCGCTAAATTAGCGCGTTTGGCTTAAATATTTTTGGCCGTTCTTTGGCCATTTTTAGTGCCTTTTTGGCGGTTTTTGGCCATTTTGACTGATTTATTTTTTAAAGATTGCGCATTTTGGCCATTTTGTCTATTTTTTTTTAAATTGCGCTTTTTGGCCATTTTGGCTATTTTTTTTTTAAATTGCGTTTTTTGGCAGTCAAACTAGCGCGAAAATATTTTTTGAGTTGGCAACACTGACTGGGGATGAGAAATAGGTTCTGAATATTAACAGAAAGCAGATGAACCAATGGTTATCTCAAAATCAGACACCAGTTCCTATGCCAAAATAACGAATGATGAGGTCAAACATGGGTTGTCAGACCTCTTCGCATCAAAGCCAGCTTCCTTTTACAAAGAGGGGATTGAAAAGTTGGTTTCAAGATGGGCAGCTGTGTTAAATAATGATGGTGGTTATATAATTGATTAGATTATAAATGTGTCATAATAAAAGAGGTTTGTCTTTTCCTAAAGTAAAAACGGTATAACTTTCTGTTACACTTAACAGTTAATTGGTCTCCCGTGTGTAAAGCCAACATAATTACTTCATCTACTTCTATAGGTCTGCATTGATTAGTATTTTAAATACTATAATTAGTCACACAGGTTTTAAAACTAGCAAAATTGCATTGTTTTTAGACATTTTTCTCAGATGAATAATTTCTTGCACCAAATAACACATCTTGCATCTAAAATCTCTCAACAATGGAAAAAAGATCTGGGTGTAATATTGAGTTTATTTAGAAAAAATACTTTTACACTTAACTGTGCCTATAAGAATGGTTTATATAAAAGGGGTTTATATAACTGTGCCTATGAAAGGGGTTTATAATTCATAATAGTAAAATGCTGATTAAAGAGTTATAGGGGTCTCAAATGAATAAATATTTGCACAAAATAACACATCTTGCATCTAAAGTTTCTCAACAATGGCAAAAAGATCTGGCTGTAACATTGAGTTTATTTAGAAAAAATACTTTTACTCAAAAATGGCTTTGCAAAAGTCGGGTAGCTACCATTTCAGATGGTTAACGTGGTCTCTCTTATAAATTCATTTTTTGCATTTTAACAACAAATCTGGCCATTCCACCTGGTACATGCTTTTAGTTTGAAGTGTATTGTCAAATTATGCTTCGTGTGACAAAACCGTAACAGAATGGGAAAAGAACTACCTGTCCGAGTTAGAGATAATTGCCGAAGCCTTGGATTTACCTTTTAGCACAATAATTGGCAATAGTTCTTTAAAACTGGAGGAAGTGCCATATAACCTAGTCGTTTCTTTGAGATGCTGACCATCTGTAACTGTGAAAGAACTGCAGACTTTCAAGGGGTGAAGTTAAAGTACACATTAATATACTTTCCAAAGAACAGCACAAGACAGATTTGAAAGGCAAAATGGCACAGAAGAAACCATTGATAAAAAACATATTCAGATGAGACTGACTTTTCTCAAAAGTAAACATCGGTAACTCAGGTGGCATGTGTTGGATGGTATTGTGGTCAGATGTATCACGCGTACATGACACACCAACAGAGCTAGACCGCTGGAAATTTCAACATTTACTCCTTATTATGTCCAGGAGAAACGATTTTTTGTTTGTGTGCGTGTGTTTGCAATACAACTAAAGACATTAGCAAATGCATACATTTATACCTACGTATGCGTGTTAGATTGGTGCGTTTCGTGTGTAAGTCTAGGTGACTTCAATGCAAAAGTATAATTCCTTGCGAGCCATTATATACGATAAAATGTTTTCGTCCAGTCGTTTATGATCATTACTGGCAATTATGGCCATTTGATAGAATTCATGGCATTCCGATATTGATATTGAAGAAGAAAATTGCAACCTGAATTAATGCGTCCTCAAGAACAATATGAAGAGAATGTCAGATTATTTACTTTGTTCCTATTATTTTCTGTGAAATAACGTGAGTAGGCGGGCGAATATTTTCTATGGACAAAAGCATCTAGTTTCATCCTACAACTTACAAAGAAACAATTCACATACAAAATGACATATATATGGTAAAACAACTAATGATCCCTACAAGAAAATAATTGTACTTATAGTACTATAAGATATAATTATGTGTAATTTATATGTATAAGCTGAACATCTCTCATTAACAGTTATTAGTGAATAATTCACTTACACGACAAGTAATGAAATAAAGGAATAAACAGAACATAAAAACATTTCTGTAGGAAAAATATTTAGTTTTAAAAAAATATGTATCGTAGTAACACCCTGAAGGTTTTAAGACTGTAAGACTTATATAAATATAAACTTATATAAATATGAAACTTCTATATTAAAAGAGAAATAATCTTTTTTCCAGAAACATCTTTAGTGTTTGAAGCTACAAAGCTTTCTAGATTATATATATATAATATATGTCTTTCTGGTTGTGATATATTTATAAAAAGAGAAAACGTGTTTGTCTCTGCATCTAATGGTATTTTCAAGTTATAAAACTTGTCAATGACGAAATCATTGATCAACAAGCAAAACTCAAACAGATTTTGGAACACTCTACTTTTTTCAGTGCCCAAATCGCGTAATGATGAGAAACATATACCAAAAACCAATTTTACGCTAATGTACAATAAACAATGAAAATGAAAATTATTTTCAATTTCAGTGTTCTGGACGTTATAAATGTTAAAATTCTAAAACTTCAAATTTTTTTTTAAACCTTAAAATTTAAAAATTAACGTTTTATGAACGTATGTTGGACAGTGATCACTTAAAACATTTTTTTCAAAAACCAAGCGTACACACGTGATCAATTTAGCATAAACTTACATTGCAGATTGAACCCCCCACTAAAACCTTATTTAGGGGGTGCGGTGGGGGATTTCACAAAACATAAAAACCTTTTTTTCTAGACATAATAAGGAGTAAATGTTGAAATGTTCGGCCTTCTAGCTCCATTGGTGCGGCCTGTACGCTTGATACATACATAGCCAAACAGCCAGCCATCCAGGCAGAACAACTTGAAAACTGAAAGAAACCTATGTTGACTGTTGACTGTTTCTAATATTTGGTTTCCTTATTATGTCTAGAAAAAAAGGTTTTTATGTTTTGTGAAATCCCCCACCACACCCCCTAAATAAGGTTTTAGTGGGGTTCAATCTGCAATGTAAGTTTATGCTAAATTGATCACTTGTGTACGCTTGGTTTTAATTGATCACCCCCCAACACGGCATGCTGTCAAATGACGGTTTCTATTGAGTGACTAACCAGACCTGTTTCTATATACGATTACGCGACTAACCAGACCTGTTTCTATATACGATTACGCATTATTAAAATTGATCACCCCTAACACGGCATGCTGTCAAATGACGGTTTCTATTGAGTGATTAACCAAACCTGTTTCTATATACGATTACGCATTATTAAAATTGATCACCCCCCAACACGGCATGCTGTCAAATGACGGTTTCTATTGAGTGACTAACCAGACCTGATTCTATATACGATTAGAGGTTATCAAAATGTCTAAGCAATGAAGCGATCTCCACCCTGGCATTCGCACGAGGGCAAATGCCGCAAAGATCTAGCAGCGGAGAATTCGTTTTCAGAATCGAAGAAATCAATGGGACGAGCTGTCTTGGCAACTCACGTTGAGGTGAATGAGTGCATAGTATTTTAGGAACCACTCGTGTTGTATCAGGAATTGGTTTAACCCTGTATAGGTCACCGCTGAAAATATTTTAGATATCAAAACAAGCTTTTTGTATATGTTAAACTGGACCTAATTACAAGATATTTTCAATTGCAA
>VCCN01000071.1:2556502-2568116 GCA_006491835.1 Architeuthis dux
ATATGTGTATGTTTATACAAATACTTTCCATCAAGATAGAATTTGATTAAATGCAGTTTAGTTCTCTTCCTGAAAAACTGAATACCTACGCTCGTGCACACAAGCACATATCAGTTTGCAGATAATATAAATACTAATTATTGTCGTCATTTGCTTGACCAACTTATGGTGAAATATCTTTAATATGTGTGTTGTTAAACTACATTCCAAGTTGGAGTCAACTTTATTTTCACCCGTAACAAGACTAACAAGAACAAGAACATCGTTTTTCTACTGTAACAAGAACAATCGTCACCAAATTTACTGCTTGTCTATCTCGTCGCGTTAAACCAAACCGGTATATAAAAATTATCATTTCCCTACAGTGATTTGAAATCACGACCGAGTGATTGCTACGCGGCTCTCTTACCAACTGAGCTAAACTGACTAGTCTTATGTACCTACGAATTTATTTATTATATATACAATACAAAAGTTGCAGTAATCATCTTCAGTTGGAATAGAAGTAGGAGTGGAGTTTGACGATGCAGCAGCCAGGCTTATTTTAATTAGTCTCATGAATGCTACATTGTCATATTTAAGATAACATGTGTACGTCGAGATTGCAATTTGTGTCAAAGAAGCCCTTTTGTTGGCTCACACTTGGTGTGAAAGCCTCCGTTCACTTCTTACAACAAATACCTTAACGACGGTTGGTGATTTTATATTCGCCTCGCATCACTGCCGATATCTATTAACCGCAACTGAACGTGAGCACCCAGGGTTGTCCGATTTCGGACATTGTGTCCGTTTTTCGCCTTGTATGTCCAATTAGAAAGAATTGGACATCCGAAATTGTCCGATTTTAAGGCCCCACTCAGCGTTGCCAACTTAGATATATTATATCTAAATCTAGATATTTTTTGTTGTTTTTAGATATCAGATATCAGTTCTAGCCACTTATAGCTATTTATTTTAATTATTGTGATACTAATCTAGCAACTTTTAGCCACTGTCAGCTATGTTTAACCATCAATTTTTTCTGTCCATTTTGACAGATTTCGAGCAGTGATGACCGATTTGTCCGATTTGGGGAACGCTATTGTCCGTTTTTGAGAAAACAGATCTGGCAACCCTGTGAGCAGATATCTCACTCAAGCCATACAGTTTCGGACATGCTTTGACCTAGTCTTCTGGTCAAAGCAATTTGACCTCTATTAAAGACACTAACATTTTATTTTATTTTCAAACAATCACACTTCTTTCACATGTTGATACATAAATCTTTGTGGAGAAAAATCAAAACAAAAACAAGAACAATTCACTAACCTTTAGAACACAGATAAACATAGACAGAAATATACACAGATTGATGATTAGATACGTTGTTCAAACCGTCAACCAAAGCTATCACCAAAACTGTCAACATAGGTTTCTTCAGTTTTTAAGTTGGTCTGGCTACGTACGTATGTATCATGCGTACAGGCCGCACCAGTGGAGCTACAGGACTGGAAATTTAAACATTTACTCCTTATTATGTCTTGTTTTTTGAAAATCCCCCACCAAAAGAAAAATAGCTTTTTAGTCAATTTACAATCAACATTTATGCTAAATTGGTCCCTTAGTTTGTGTCCTGAAGCTTTCACCTTGTTTTTTTTTTAAATTCAGATATTTTTTTAGTGATCACTGCTCCAGAAGGCGTGCGTAGTAAATTATTCATTGATCACCACTTTTTACCAATTTTTTAATTGATCACCCCCAACACGGCCTGCTGCCAAAAGACACTGGTCACGTGGCGGTTTCTATTGAACGACCAACCAGACCTTTTCTACTTGTGTCTGCTTTTCACTTCGCCAGTAATAAACACGCCCGAAGTGAGGAAATTCTCCTCGTGAAGAAAGATGTCATTTATTCAGAAGTCTTTAGTCTGTTTGATAAGAAACATTTATTCACACATGAATTCAATCTTTCAGGCAAGGATCAGAAATTGTTGAAAACGGACCTTGTGTCAGTTGTGTTTACTTGTTATTTAGTTTCATTCAGACAGCGTCTTACCGAATCAAAATGGATCTTTCTTGTAAACTTCATGAAAACTTTATTTATTCAACCTTCCAGACTGATAAAGAGAAGACGGTATTTTCGCTCAAAATGAAGAAAACCGCAGGGATCAATTTGATTCTGTGTAGACTACTGTTGTTCTCATTGGAGATTCTTTGGATATTAAAGTATAATGTACTATTTTGTCTACTCGCTCGACACGATTTATTTGGTTTACCATTTTTAGTCGGCAAGAGATTCCGAGATTATGGTTAGCGTGGACAAATTCCCAAATTTAAATAGGCGATCAAGTAAATATTTCTTTAATATTGAGACACCAAGCTACTAGAATGTTGGGCAAGGAAGATTATACTTAATGGGGGACTAGATAGAAAAATATATTTGATGCTTCTAAATATTAATTTTAAGTTATAATTAAAATGACCGATAAATCGCAGAGAATTGATATTGGATTTGATTGTTTGGATTGATTGTTTTGTTTAACGGCACATCGATCCTTGGTGGGTCATTTAGTGCCGGATTCAGTAGAGGGGGAGGGGAGATCCCATGTCCCCGTGACTAGAGACTTGAGGGGGGAGAATCCCAAATCCCTGTCACTGAGACAAATGCCACAAGGACCGGGATAAAGGGCGGGGTGGAGATCCCAAAAGCTTCTCAGGACAAATCCTGAGCATGCTAATGGTGATCGCCTCCCGACCATCTGACCAAGATATCCTGTGCAACTCTCCCAGGACGATACCTGAGCATGCTACAAAGACCCACGAAGGGCCGTGATTCTCTGAAATTCGAGGTCATGGCGGTTTCGAAGCACAGATACTCCACTTTGATCCCCGCCACTAGGATATCCTGCGCAACCTCTCCCAGGACGGCTAAGGCCCGGTAGACTGCACGCTATAGTAGTGCCTATATATATATGTGTGCGCCTTAAGAATTCAATTTAATTTAAGAAGCATGACACAGGACCCCCGAAGCGCCGCGTTTCTCCGAACTTCGAGGCCATGGCGGTTTCGAAGAACAGATACTACACTTTGATTTTAGACAAAAGGCTGCGCATTTGCCATAGGTGTAATTTAGCTTCCAAATCAACGGTTCAATATAACAAGCCAACATCTTTTGGAATAGAAAGCACATTTAAAGAGTCTTATGTACGTAAAATGTAAAAGAGAAAGTGTGCAGACGAATAAACAAAGAACTTTGTATGTTCAGAAAAATAATAAAGAGAAAAAAAAACACCAATAACCGTTATATACCAAAGATACGGATAAAGGAAGTACTATTCTCCCTTAAATTTGAAAGGTGTTTTGCCTTAATAGCCTTTTTTCAATGCAATAGATTTGTACTACCAGCTCTATTCAAGTGAAGAGACTTTGATGTTCTCTTTGATGTGCATGTCCAGATACACGCATTTAAACGCAATACAGAAACTTAAATTATCATACACAAGGAAGTACACTTGCACACGAATACACTAATCCCTCTAAAAATATACAACGAAAAGACGAACAGATTGACAAAGAAATATGTTTGTGAGTCGCTTGTTGTTTCCGAGAGACTTACAGTTATCTTCCTTTTATCTTTACTGAAACATTTTTACCGTGAGGATGTTGCTTCTGAAGTTACTTTTATGTGCTATAACCATCTTTAAATTCATATTTTCGAAACTCGTCATCTGGGGGAAAGGATCTGCTGTAATCTTTTTGTTCATAATACATCTAAATCTTTAGCAACGATTAGCATTGTGAATCAAACATCGTGTTTTGAAGTCCTACGTTTCATTGTAGAGTGATACTAATGGCCGAATTGAAAAGATGCATAACTCTCTGATTTTCGTCTGGAGCCTTAAACATGCAAACTATTATATTTGAAATTAGGTTGTTCGGAAAATAATGGCCGAATTGAAAAGATGCATAACTCTCTGATTTTCATCTGGGGCAAAACAAGCAAACTATTATATTTGAAAAAAAAACATGTCCATAAAACAATGGTTAACGTACATTTACATGTAGTATATTGCAACATTACTAAATTGTGATATGATAAAATCGGCCATTATTTAATACAATTGGACCTATCTCAATCAAAGGCTCGTGCTACTTCATTATACATAAACAATCATAATCATATTGTTGTTAAATATAGCATGTCTTTTGAAGATAGTAGTTCTGTTTGGTCGTCTTTCTAACATGAGATGATGTCAGCCTTGGAGTTACATCTATTGAATGAATTGGCTTTTAAAACATACATTAATACTACTAGTTCTCAAACATAAACAAACTCCCTGCCATTCTCTGCCATTTCTTAATATTACTAGTTCTCAAACATAAACAAACTCCCTGCCATTCCCTGCCACTTCTTAATACTACTAGTTCTCAAACATAAAAAAACTCCCTGTCATACGTTTCATTATCGTTTGATAACTAGTAGTATCAAGAAGTGGCAGGGATAGTTTTTGCATCGAGATATTTCATTAACATGTGGCAACGATAGTTTCTGCATCAAAATATTTCATTAACATGTGGCAGGGATAAAATCTACTGCCGTATGTATAGCTTATCATTTTAGTAATGTAAGTAGTAAATACAATTACTCAAGTAAACTCTTGGACTCATGTATTTGTACCCGGGGTACTTTCAAATTAGTTTCAAGGAAATAGTCTTCAAGTTTGCTTGTTTATAAAATTACCAATGGACGGAAACATTTAAATATGCATAACATTTTTTTTCCTTTTTTTGTAGGGTGGGCGGGTGGATTACGTTTTTAGTACTTTTTGATCATTTTCATATAAACATAAACTAGTCCAATGTGAACTAGTTCAGCATAAACTAGTTTAACGTGATATTAAATGAACTTGTAAGAAACTTTGCTCTGTGTAGTGTTGCCAACGCAAAAAATATTTTCGGACTAGTTTGACTGCAAAAAGGCGCTAAATTATTTTTTAAATAGCCAGAAATGGCAAAAAACGCAAAAACACACTAAAAACGGTCAAAAATAGCTTTAAAATAGCCAAAAATGGTCAACATGTTTAAGCGCAAACGCGCTAATTTAGCGCTTTTTTACACTGCCAAAACAAGAAACGCGCTAAATCGGCAACTCTGGCTCTGTGTCGTATAAAAAAGCCTTTCATTTGTGCACAATTGTGTCTTTTTAATAACCATTTCACTTGTCAAGTATAATCAAGTAAGCAAGCTTCATGTCATCTGACAGAAAACACTCATTCTATACCCAAATGCTTGAAAGTGCTTCGGAAAACAAGCAAGGATCGAATTGCATACCAGTGCCTTAATTATGATGGCTGTGCACCTGGTTGGTTAGTTATCTCAGCTAAATCCTATTTATGTACCAGATAATGATATAGATAACGAATCATCTAGTCACACACATATGAACACATTCACACACACATCAACTAAAAAGGAGATCGCTGCAAAAAAGGAACATACAGCCGGTGAAGTAGAAAGAGTTGAAATCAGTGAAACTAAAAACGAACAATGAGGTATTGTACGAAAATCGACCTTCCCACAAACCTACACATACTACTTTGCAATTATGAACAATTTCATGAAAGTGGGTGTTTTAGGTATTTATCCCTATTCCCACGTGATCTGGAATGTAGCTGAATCTTTCAAACAGGGTAACTTGAGAAGAATGTCTGTAGCGTATCAGTATTAACAGCAGATATCGAAAAATACCCTGATTTCCCTCTGTGAGTGCAATGGGGAGGTGCTGTCGTTGTAGTATTATAACAAATCATATATAAGAAATCCGATATATGTTGTTCAAAAATATTTAATTCGAGTGCTCGGCATATGAAATTAATTTTATAATTAACACTATCATTTGGAGCTAATATCCCTCCTATAAAAATATACAAATATAGAAACACAAAATACCTCTAGAAATTATTTGAAACAAACAAACCCCAAAATGAAAAAGTGGGAACAGACAGGATATTAATCACTATAATTTCTACTACTCGTATTTTTTCACCAAAGCAAGTAAATTCTCAAAGCAAAAAAGAGGAAGAAGGATGGAACTTCTTCTCTATGAAAACTAAGGAATGGCCAAGTCAAAGGTAGGGAAGAGAGTGTTCCCACTGTTAGAATAGGACAAAATTGACCATTGCTGGCTTGACAAGCTGCTGGAATTAGTGAAATTAACGTGGTCAGCTACTACCATACCTGTTTCAATATGGAGTCTACACACATATATATATATATATATATATATATCGTGCGGGGAGCGAACCCGCGTCCACCTTGGAAGCCACCTATACGCGGTGCTGTTCTACCACTGAACTAACGAAGATCACATGATAGACAGGAGTCTTTTATCCTACACTTGGTTGGCCTCTCGATTCACACGTTCCGATTTTAGGCACGAATATAGTGCGGCTCTCTTATGTCGACAGTATGAAATCAAATTATGGATAATTGTGTATGTGTGTGTGTGTGAGTGTTGAATGTTGAAAATACATAGTGCTCAATACTTTAGTGAATGAATCAATAAATCCGGGCATATAAAATTGTTATATACTTATTATGGGATCCGCTACAGATTGACAGTCTGTTTCATTGCCGCATGCAATTTATCAAGCGAATGAGATGAAAACCAAATAATCACATCATTTTATAAAAATATTATTTTTTGCACACGTCACCACCACACCCAGCTCCTCCCACTTTTTATTTTTCACATTTCTCTCTTATATATACATATACATATACATATACATACATATACACATACATACACACATACGCCCCCTCAATTTAGAGGTTGAGCACTCTAGTAGTAGGGAATAGCTATTTACACTTAGCTCTTCGGAGAAACTCGAATTGAGCACTCTCGTAGATAGATTAAGACATATGGATTAAAATTTCCTACTAATTCGCCGCGGTGACTTAGAGCATTGGTAAGGTGTCGGACGTCTGGCCCAGAGGTCCGGTTTCAATCCTGGCTCGCGACACCAAGGTATTTATAGTCATTTGAAATCTACTTATTTCCAATTGGACAACGACCAAATTTGCACATTTCTAATCACATCAAGTAAGAAAAACGCTTACATAGGAATATCACCACCCTGGCCACAAAAGTAAAGTTTGAGCGGAATAATAGCCATTTTCTATACTTTTTACACATAAGCAAACAGAAAAATAACACCCAGGAACAAAAATGGCGTTGCACGGTGTTATATATGAATGAGTGAATACGCATGTATATATCAGTGTATACAGAACAAAGAAAGGTTTATTTTGAGGGTTTTTTTTGTCTAAATTTAATTGGAATTGATTTTTGAAAACTACTGATTTTTAACAATTAGATAGGTTTGTATTTTCCCTCCAAAAACTATTTGAATGCATCAACACATGCATATCTGCTGACTCTCAGAAATTAACAGGAATGTGCACACAAATGTTATATATTAATACGCAAGTGAACAGACTCATGAGCTCACATAAACACATTTGTACGTGCAATCATGTTTAGAAGCCCAAGAAAGATTATTACAGGATACAGCTATACAAATCTCCAGCTAGGGTTCATGCCAGTCTTGGAACACAGCGACGGGATTGCAATTTGTCTAAATGTCTCATGTTACTGTTATTCTTTGTCTTAGACGTTTTCACCTTCCTGTAATGTTCAACTGTAATTATACCAATACTATAACAACACGAACTGATACTCTTGGCTGATACCCTTTGCGTATGTATACGCGCTTATACTTATACCTACAGTATCGCCCATAAATAAGTACACCCCTACCACTTTTTAATAGAAAGTTAATTGTCTTCTAAATCGAACATTGTTTTAATATCTAGTGGAACATTACACAATCAAAACGGATATTATCAGGTATTATTTATGACCACATTCTACAGCATTGAAACTCTGGGAAAAATCAGCCAGGTCTAGCCGAAAAATGGCTAAATTGGCAAACCGGGAAAAGAATTGCCAACAGCAAGAGCAGTTGGAGTGCGGGACCCCCTGCACCCCATTGGGTACGACCCTGGAAGGCATACACATATCTTATAATTATTCATGAAATATTCCAGTATCGCCCATAAATAAGTAATTCCCTACCACTATGTCAGGATTTTATTATTTCTAGCGGAACATTACACAATCAAAACGGATATTATCAGGTATTATTTATGACTAAATTCTACAGTATTGAAACTCTGTTGCCAAAAATATGAATATGTTTCCTTTCAAAGATGAGTACACTACTACGAACAAATATTTTTGGCAACAGAGTTTCAATGCTGCAGAGTTTGGTCACAAATAATACCTGATAATACATGTGTAATGTTCCACTAGAAATAGTAAAATCCTGCTATGTTTGGTTTAGAAGACAATTAACATTCTATTAAAAAGTGGTAGAGGTGTACTTATCTATGGCCAATACATAGAGCCTGGCAGAGCTGGAATAGGCTCAGGCTAGATTGGAAATGTAGACCCCATTTCAAACTGCTCATTAAGAATTTTTGTAATCAGCGCTAAATACATGATTTATGTATGGGTATATACAAATATATGTAGTGTATATGATGTACTTACAAGTAACAGAACAGAATAAAAGAATAAAGATGGTTTCTTTTTTTAAGCTAAAGGGATTGGCTTCACACCGACCCTCTCTTGCTACTCCTCAGGCGTAGGCCCCCTAAAAAATGTAGGCCTATGCCAACTATCCCATTTGACCCCCTTTCTTCCCGGGCCTGTACATACATACATACATACATACATATGATGATAGGAAAAGACAATGTGGTGACTCAGAAATAATTTGCAAAAACTATTTATTACCTAACATGTTTCGACTGAGAAATTCAGCCTTTTTCAAAGGTGTCTGGAGAAGAACACTGAGCCCTACTTTATCCGAGGTTTTGTGTTTGAATTCTGAGTTGGTAGTTTTTTTTATCAGCAGGGTAGAATCAAGCACAGACCCCCGATGAAGTAGGTCACGCCATCTTTCTCCAGACACCTTTGAAAAGGGATGAATTTCTCAGTCGAAACATGTTAGGTAATAAATAATGTTTGCAAATTATTTCTGAGTCTCCACATTGTCTTTTCCTATCATCATTATGTCGGATAGCCCTTATACTATTGTACATCATACATAAATATATACATAAAGAGAGGGTGTGTATTATGTATGAGTAAAGAGAGGGGGTGGTGTATGTGCGCGTGTGTCATTAAGTCAGTTAAATGAACTTGAAAATTATTGTCGTATGTATAATAAGTGTACCGTTTCGTTCGTTTTTTTATTTCTCATATGTCAAATATGGTTTGACTTTAAACCCATCAGAAGAAATAACAGAAAATAAAGGAAGCTGGGATATTAATCAAAGGCCATAAAGAAACGGCACTTAAATGACTACAATAACAGCAAACGCCCACTGAACGCCTTTTTCTTACCTCGGAAACAAGTGTACAAACGAAATTAATTTACCTCTTACAACGATATTGAGTGAGGTATATGCATTGACTTGTGCAAACGGAATTAATTTACCTTTTACAACGAAGTTGAGTGGGGTATATGCATCGACTCGGGCCAACGGAATTAATTTACCTCTTACAACGAAGTTGAGTGAGCTATATTAATTGTATGTCCGTCTGTCCACTGGTCTGTCTGTCTGTCCAAAAGTTCTCAATGAAATTCAATAACATATGCTACAGACCCCATTTCAATAACATATGCTACTGACTCCATTAATTACCGATCTGACCGTAACAATACAGTAAAAGAAACTTGAAACACACACAAATACTAAATGCAGCAAAAAAAAGCAGTTGATAAACAGAAAGATTCAAGTAGTTATTCGGCCGATTGGACTCCTTGTTGTTTGTGTTGTTAACACGACGTTTCGGTCGATCCATTCTTCGGCCTTCTTCAGGTGTAATATCCGAATGTGATGGGAGTAAACATAAGTTAATGTAGATGAATTACTGTAGATAAATTGTATCTGTAGATAAATCATTGTAGAAAAATTGTATCTGTAGATCAATCATTGTAGATGAATTGTATATGTAGACCACCGATTGTAGATGAATTGTATCTGTAGATCACCGATTGTAGATGAATTGTATCTGTAGATAAATTATTGTAGATGAATTGTAATCGTAGATAAATTGTTGTAGACGAATTGTTGTAGATAAATTATTGTAGATAAATTATTGTAGATGAATTGTAATCGGAGACAAATTGTTTTAGACAAATTGTTGTAGACAAATTCACTTAGAACCTGCAGAATTATTAGAACGAGCTTTAAAGGCAAGAATTGTCTTGTAATATTTAAATTAACAACAGAAGACACATGCGTAACATGGTTGAGTGTCATGTTTGCTATTAATTAGAAATAACAAAAAGTCTATGAAACAATTGTCAAAGGTTTAATCTTATCTTCTAGATGTTTTTTTTTCATTTAACTGAAGCAAAAGTAATTAGCTGTCAAAATATAAAATCTTGTAAAGTAATAATCTGAAATCATTGGTCACTGGAAAATATGTTCATAACGAGCATATCAACTAAATATGTACATAATGATCATATCTGCTAAATATGTTCATAACGATCATATCTGCTAAATATGTTCATAACGATCATATCTGCTAAATATGTTCATAACGATCATATCTACAAAATATGTTCACAACGATCATATCTGCTAAATAAATACCAGATCTTCTTTTAATTAAACGTATTAAATTCCCGCACAAATTTCGTAAATATTTTGTTTAAACTGGAAAATTGATCTTCATATACGCCGAGGAAATCATATTTCCGGGATATCTTCTAACAAACATATTTATGCAACTCATTACTATACTCCATTAAAATGTTATGTTAGCATTTTAAATTGACACCGTTTTTCTGTGTTGAATTAAACAATAGAACGGGTCTGGTTAGTCACCCAATAGAAACCGTCTGTGCTGTGTTGGGGGTGATCAATTAAAAAATTGGAAAAAGAGGTGTTCAATGAATAAGTTATTCTCTCGCCCTTTTGGGGGCAGTGATCAATAAAAAAATGTCTGAATTAAAAAAAAACAAGCGTGAATGCTATCAGATACAAACTAAGGGACCAATTTACCATAAACTTACATTTTAAATTGAACCCCACTTTAAAAGACTATTGGGGGTGGATTTCAAAAAACAAAAAAAAACGTTTTTTCTAAACATAATAAGGAGTAAATGTTCAGCCCTCTAGCTCCTTGATGCGGCCTGTACGCGCGACACATACATAGATAGCCAGACTTAAAAACTAAAGAAACCTATGTTGACAGTTTTGGTTGACGGTTTCTAATAAAATGAATCAAACAATAACTAATACTATTACAATACAAGGGCCTCTGGGTGTAGTGGGGTATTTCGGGGGATACAAAGTTTTTTTCCGTGTACCCTTCCCTTCCCCATTAGTCATCCTGTTTTTATCCACTTTGGCTCCCGCGGGGCCCACTTTGGACCCCTGGGCCCGGGTACGATGTACCCTCTGCACCTCCCTCATATGCCCTGACTATACATAATGATAATAACCCATTTATGGGGCAAGTGACTATATATGATCACCTGAGGCCACAT
>VCCN01000071.1:2594751-2610387 GCA_006491835.1 Architeuthis dux
AAGCACTCAGAGAGCGCATACCTCTGTCAACGCCATTGTCAGATTAAGTATCCGCCCCATTTAATCACTTATTCTGTAGCCTATTGTCCACCCTTCCACAAAATCTCATTGAAAATCACCGAGAAGTTTTGGAGATATCGTGTGGACAGGCACGAGAACATTTGGAGATAACTGTCCAGACGGTATCAAGTATCTCAAGTTCTCAGTGAATTTCAACGAACCTTTGTAGAATGGTGGTCGATAGGCTACGAGGGTATTGATTAAATTCTTAAACGGATCCATCCACAATTACCTCCCCTACGTCGTATTTATATGTCAACACCATATATTATCGCTAAAAGTTCATGGTTGTCTGCAAGATATCTCCAAAAGTTCTGAATTAATTTCAATGAAATTTTGTGGAAGTTTGGACAATAGGCTACAGAAGAACTGATTAAATGGGGCGGATACTTTACTAATAAAGTTTATATGAAACTGAAATAGTAGATTAGAGTTCTCTCCCTTGTACTGTATTTATAAAAGCAAACGGGACACATCGTGTTGAAAAATAATAACACTATTTATTACATATAAATATGTGTTAAACAATCAATCGCTGAAGTTTACAATATTGTGGAAAGGTGGACAATAGGCTACAGAAGAACTGATTAAACTTTTGCGCGGATCCATACACAATTACCTCCCCTTGACATGAGTGTATACATGAATGTATTAAAAAAATGGGAAAATATCTCTCAAACCAAAACAAATTCCTTGATCCACCCCCAAACCTTACCAACTCGTGTTTACCCCATTGCGCACCCTTCCACAAAATGCCATTGAAATCCATTCAGCACTTTCGGAGATATCGTGTGGACAGACGGACAAATAAATAGATAAACGAACAGACGCGACCAATTACATATACCTCTTTTCAATTTCGGTGAAAAAGAATATTTTTTATCTTAATTTAAAAAAATTATTTCATTTACTTATATGATAATTATAATGACATTTATTAGTTAGAGCCTATATTTGCCCGGCGCCGGTGTGAGCGACTGCTTAACGAGCTGCCTAAGTCGTAAATGTGAATAAAGAAACGAACTCTGTGCGGGGATCGAACCCGCGTCCACCTTGGAAGCTACCTTATACGCAGGTACTGCTCTACCGACTGAATATCATTATAATTGTCATATTCTGTCGGATATAAATTTGATTCCATACTGTCGACATCGAGAGCCGTATTATATTCGTGCCTAAAATACGAACGTGAGAATGGAGAAGCCAACAAAGTGTAGGATTAAAAGACTCCTGCCTACCATCTGACCTTCGTTAGCTCAGTCGGTAGAGCAGTACCAGCTTATACGCTAACTTACAAGGTGGACGCGGGTTCGAGCCCCGCACGGAGTTCGTTTCTTTATTCACATTTACGATTTAGGCCGCTCGTTTAGCAGTCGCTCACACCGGCGCCGGGCAAATATAGGCTCTCACTAATAAATGACATTATAATTATCATATTCTGTCGGATATAAAATTATCCATTATTTGATTTCATTTACTGATATGAAAATGAAAATGATTCTTTTCCAGAAGGAGAACTTGAGCATTCGTGGGTGATCGCTGGAAAAACATTTCCTGCATTACACACACCATCTATTAAATCGACCACAAATCTTACACAAACATGAAAACACATGTGGGCAGTGGTGAAAATAGGTTTGGGGAACTAGGTATACGGTAGGGCTGGGCTTTGGGGGACTAGGTATACGGTAGGGCTTGGTTTGGGGGACTAGGTATACAGTAATGCTGGGTTTTGGGAACTGGGTATACGGTAATGCTGGTTTTGTGGAACTGCGTATACGGCGAGGCTGGGTTTTAGGGAACTAGGTATACGGTGAGGTTTGGGTTGTTTTTTTTTGGGGGGGGGGTGTAACTAGGTATACGGTATGGGTTGTTTTGGGTAACTAGGTATGCGGTACGGCTTGGTTTGTGGAACTAGGTATACGTTAAGGCTGGGTTTGGGGAACTAGATATACGTTAAGGCTGGGTTTAGGAACTAGGTATACGGTAATGCTGGGTTTGGGAGGGACTAGGTATACGGTAAGGCTGGGTTTGTGAATTAGGTATACGGTAATGCTGGGTTTTGTGAACTAGGTATACGGTAAGGCTGTGTTTGGTGAACTAGGTATACGGTAAGGCTGGGTTTGGGAACTAGGTATACGGTAAGGCTATGTTTGTGGGGAACTAGGTATACGGTAAGGCTATGTTTGGGGGAACTAGGTATACGGTAAGGCTGGGTTTGGAGGGACTAGGTATACGGTATAGCTAGGTTTTGGGAACTAGGTATACGGTAAGGCTATGTTTGTGGGAACTAGGTATACGGCAAGGCTGGGTTTATGTGAACTAGGTATACGGTAAGGTTGGGTTTGGGGAAACTAGGTATACGGTAAGGCTATGTTTGGGGGAACTAGGTATACGGTAAGGCTATGTTTGGGGGAACTAGGTATACGGTAATGCTGGGTTTGGAGGGACTAGGTATACGGTAAGGCTGGGTTTTGGGAACTAGGTTTACGATAAGGCTATGTTTGGGGAACTAGGTTTACGGTAAGGCTGGGTTTGGGGAACTAGGTACACGGTAAGGCTGGGTTTGGGGAACTAGGTATACTGTACTGTCTTCATTAGTAGACATTGAACATACAAAAAATGGAAATTGAGAAGTTGGTATACGCCGTACCCCCGCGCCCCTCCCCCATTTCCATCCCTGCACGTGGGTGTATGATTTCGTGTTTATAGGTGCGTGTTTTGAGTGCCACCCTCATATTACTTATAACTACAATTGATTGCTAGCCTTTACATTTAGATCATAAGAAATCAAAAACAGGTCTGGTTAGACACTCAATACAAAACCGTCACGTGACCGACTTCTTTTGGCAGCATGCCGTGTTGGGGGTGATCAATTATAAAACTGGTAAAAAAGGGTGCTCAATGAATTTTGTTGGGCAGTTATCACTAAAAAAAAGTCTGAAGTTTAAAAAAAAAACAAGCTTGAATGTTACTGGACGCAAACTAGTGATCAATTTAGCATAAACTTACATTGCAATTGAACCCCTCCCCCCACTAAAAACCTATTATGGGGGGAATTTTCAAAAAGATTTCTAGACATAATAAGGAGTAAATGTTAAAATGTTCAGCTCTCTAGCTCTATTGGTGCGGCCTGTACGCGTGATACATATATACAGCCAGACCAACTTGAAAACTGAAGAAACCTATGTTGACAGATTTGGCTGACGGTTACTAATACAACCAGTAGATTCTAATATTACAGCTTTAGTGTGGATATAAAATCCTGATGATTTTAACTAATAGTCGAGAAGTTATGCTTGGTAATACATTGTTACTGAGGAATGCGCAAAACGTGACACATCAAAATAATAATCTGTACGTGAAAAATGTGCCTAAAACAAGGATTAATTATCACTAGGGTACTGCCCGTTCCAAAGGTGCGTGTTTGGAAGAGACCGGACTTTATGGTGCGTGAAGCAGCCTGCCATAATAGTCACGTAACACAATTTTCCGTCCGTCGTACGGCTTCGAAGTATTTCGGTTACCTCTCTTCTGGGTCGCCAATTTAGAATTTTATATCTAAATTTAGATCTATAATTTTAGATAAAAGATCGATAATCTTTAATTTTTTTAATTTATTTTTTATTCGATTTCTCGAGAACCGCCGATCCAAATACAATGCACAGTAGTCGAGTAATCGCAGTGCATACACGCACGCACACAGGCAGATATTTCTTCATTTGTAGTTAGATTAGAAATGAAACAAAAAGATGATAGTTCACAAGTATACTGCGTTAGATATTTAAAAATAAAGCTTTAATATAAATTCCGTATGTATATTCGCAGGCAGGGTAACGTCGATGTATACAAATATAGAAAATGTGTGTGTATAAACATATATAGACATGTACACAATATAGCATATGCATTAAGTATTTATTAGATAAGTGAATTCAATATACACAAGAATCTTAGAGATTGCATAAATATCAAATGTACAAAACCTTCTCCAGTACTAGATGCAGACAGAGATATATATGTTGTATAGTGGAGTGAATGTCCTGGACTTGGATAGAAAGGAAACTCGAAGACTTGCTTGTAAAAATATCTGGACATATTTTTATTTCATAGCATACATCTTTGTCGTCCGGAGTGTGAAGAGTGGGAGAGAGATGATGGGTGCCGAGAGACCGTTTCTAACAGGGGAACTTGGTCTTATGCCTTCCCAGCCCTAGGCGATCTGCCTCTTGGCTGGGTCTCTACTTTTCTTGAGTTTTCTGTCCGGTTCTGCTCTGTGTTCGGGTCTGCTTTATAGGTTTCTCGAACGCCTACGCAGGTGTCATTTCCGCTTACCACATCCTGTTTGTTGGACACCCACGCATATACCTATTTCCTAAGGTGACCGGGTCACTTACATTTCTGCACAGGTGTTTGGCGCCGGAATAACCTTTTCGTGGCAGTATATCATAACACATACGCGTGTGCATCGATTTTACATTAATCAATTTATACACCATAAAATATATTCTCTTTGTTTGTGTCAAACTCGAGTCCAGGTTGTTTGTTTCCCCCCTGTAACAAGAACAACAACAAGAACAATCCTCGCTAAATTTAGGGGAGTAAACTCTTCACTGTTTGTCTATCACGTCACGTTAAACCAAACATGTAAAAATGTATGCCACACCCGCATAGGTCAGACAGCCAGCAAGCAGCCAACCAGCGGGACTACGATACATCAAGCATGGCCGACGGGTGCTCAAGAATATATATAATTAACATTTCTCTACCGTGATTTGAAATCACGACCATGTGATTGGAAGGCGGAACTCTTATCAACTGAGCTAAACTGACAAGTCTTTATATGTAATATATGTGTCTATATATGTAATGGAAACTCGTAGCCCCCGTACGCGTTTTCATTACATATATATAATAAATAAATTCGTAAATACATAAGACTTGTCAGTTTAGTGCTCAAGAATATATATAATTAACATTTCTCTACCGTGATTTGAAATCACGACCATGTGATTGGAAGGCGGAACTCTTATCAACTGAGCTAAACTGACAAGTCTTATGTATTTACGAATTTATTTATTATATATATGTAATGAAAATGCGTACGGGGGCTACGCGTTTCCATTACATATATAGACACATATATTACATATAAAGACTTGTCAGTTTAGCTCAGTCGATAAGAGATCCGCCTTCCAATCACATGGTCATAATTTCAAATCACTGTAAGGAAATGTTAATTTTATACATACAAGGCTGACCATGAAAAGAAGTCTGCTCTAGTGAGCCAGTGCGAGTGGCCAATCAGGAGCGGTGGTTGCCTCCACTCTAGGCCAATCGGTACTCAGATTGAGTTGACCAATTTAGCATAGACAGCAGGAACTGCCATAGATTCTGGTCATTCTGGCTTACTGGCACTTCGCTCGAGTGAATACCCGAAGGTTGATCAGTGTGTGAAGGTGGATTGTGGAAAAACAAAGGAACAGAGGGATATACATGTTTTTCATATGGGCTCATTATGTTTGGGTTACATAAAACAATTGTACTGCACCATTATCCTTTATTGAATATAAGGTTAAAACTTTCAAACCCTCTCACCCTAGGTAAGAAAGCATGATGCAGGGGTGGAGGGGGGATATGCTCCGTTTGCACCCACCTCCCAGCCCCCCTACTTTAAATCAGTCAAATATGGACAATTTGACCGATTTAGAGTAGGGATGTCCATTTTGGGAACACTATTGTCCGAATTTGAGAAAACTGATCTGGCAACCCTGTGAATACCCGAAGGTTGATCAGTGTGTGAAGGTGGATTGTGGAAAAACAAAGGAACAATATACAATACAAAAGTTGCAGTAATCATCTTCAGTTGGAATGCAGCAACCAGGCTTGTTTGTTTTTGTAAGGGAGGTGGACTAAGGATGGACAAAAGATGATTAAATAGATTGGTCAAGCCAGATTGAAGAGAAAACAAAAGTTTTAAGCTAGAGACATATTTGTAACGTTCGAATATCTCATACATATAATTGCATGTGAGTGCAACCGAGAACGCTCGTGTGTGTAATCAGAAAAAGTTTCTTGATTAAAGCCAGCAGAACCCGACGTGGATGAACAACAACAAACGATGCTGTCTATAGTTTTGAGAAGGGTCATTAACATTCAAAGGGTTTTTTTGGACGAGAACACAAACAACAAGAAAGAGTTCAATCGCCCGAAAAAACTCTTTGAACAACAAATGATAATCAGCGCAAGTAAACAGAAATATTCTGTTGTTATACAACGAGGCGAACTAGACGCAATGTTGCCAACTTAAAAAATATTGTCGCGCTAGTTTGACTGCCAAAAAGCTCTTTTTTAAAATTGCCAAAAGTGGCTAAAAACCACCAAAAAGACGCTAGAAAAGGATTACAAAATAGACAGAAATGTAAAAAAAAATATCAAAAATACACTATAAATGGTTAAAAATAGCCAGAAAGTGGCCAGAATGTTTTAGGCCCAAATGCGCTAATTTAGCGCTTTTTGCTCTTCCAAAACAAGAAACGCGCTGAATCTAGCGCGAAACGCGCTAAATCGGCAACACTGACGACAGGCCTAGCTAGTTTGTTCAGATAGACTGCTCACAATGGCTGGGGCCTGGGAGAGAATGGTAAGGCGAGGTAGCATTTAAATAAATAAATTAGATAATACTATATTTTGAAGGGTGTCGAAGTTCAGCTTGCCCTGGGCAGCAGGAACTCTGGGACCGGCCCAGATATTAAGCAAGGAAAACTCTAGAATGCTAACTGAATCATTAAAAATGTAGTTGGATAACCACTGGCTCCATTGTCATGAAGACATGTTGAATCTAATCATTCTCTTTAGGCTATCAAGGATTCTTGTGTTAGAAACTCTATTCAGTGTTGACAACAAAAAATATTTTCGCGCTAGTTTGACTGCCGAAAAGCGCTAAAATATTTTAATTGCCAAAAATGGTCAAAGACCACAAAAAAAGAAGCTAAAAATGGTCAAAAATGTTTTTAAAAACTGGCCAAAATGTTTTAGGCGAAAACGCGCTAGTTTAGTGCTTTTTGCAATGCCAAAACAAGAAACGCGCTAAATCTAGCGCGAAACGCACTAAATTGGCAACACTGACTGGACGATGCCGCAACAAACTGATAATAGAATCAGGAACAAGAATTCTCAAATACTTCAACATTAAACATGAATATTACATATGGCATTAATATAAACAGGTCTGGTCAGTCACTCAATAGAAACCGTCACATGACCAACGTCTTTTGGCAGTATGCGGTGTTGGGGGTGATCAATTAAAAATAAATTGGAAAAAGGGGTGATCAATGAATAAGTTACTTCTCTCACATTTTGTTGGGCAGTGATCACTAAAAAAAGTCTGAATTTTCAAAGAATAAGCGTGAATGCTGCCAGGCACAAACTAAGAGATCAATTTAGCATAAAATTACATTGCAAATTGAATTCCCTCCACTAAAAACCTATTTGGTCAAAAAACAAAAATAATATGGAGTAAATGTTTAAATTTTCAGCCCTCTAGCGTCATTTGTGTGTTATACATACATACAGTGTCACCCATAAATGATTACAGCCCTACCACTTTTTTTTATAGAAAGTTCATTTTCTTCTAAAATTCTGGTAGGATTTTATTATTTCTAGTGGAACATTACACAATCAAAACGGATATTATCAGGTATTATTTACGACCAAACTCTACAACAATGAAAGTCTGTTTCGTGGGGACGTACTAATCTTTGGATGGCAACAGTTTTCAATGCTGTAGAGTTTGGTCATAAATAATACCTGATAATATCCGTTTTGATTGTGTAATGTTCCACTAGAAATAATATAATCCTGTTATGTTTGGTTTAGAAGACAATTAACTTTCTATTAAAAAGTGGTAGGGGTGTACTTGATGATGCTTAGCGGCCGGTATTTTTTATCCCTGTCACTCCCTGCCATTGCCTGCCATTGCCTGCCATTGCCTGCCACTTCTTAATACTACTAGTTTCTAGTGGAACATTACACAATCAAAACGGATATTATCAAGTATTATTTATGACCAAACTCTACAGCTACCTGATAATACCTGATAATATCCGTTTTGATTGTGTAATGTTCCACTAGAAATAATAAAATCCTGCTAAGTTTGGTTTAGAAGACAATTAACTTTCTATAAAAAAGTGGTATCGGTGTATTTATTTATGGGCAATACTGTACAAAGCTAGCCAGCCAGACCTATTCGAAAACTGAAGAAACCTATATTGACAGTTTTGATCGACGTTTTCTAACAGGGTAACATCATTGATAGTGTATACTACCAAGAAATAACATACTAGTATACACGCGAAGAAACATAAACTCATACAGACACATTATTATTGGTATATCCTTAGCATAAATATTGTCTCAATTAAAGAAACGGTAAACACAAATACTCACTCACAACACGTGAAGCTTCAATCATACGAAAAATAAATGCAAGATTGAGCTATGTGGGAGGCGGGCAAGAAAGATTGTGTTGAGTTAGTCTTCCAACTGGGAAGGGCCTGCTTGTTATAAAAATCAGCATTCTAAATCCTGGCTTTTACTTAAGCGTGAGCTCTGACAATTGGCACTGGTCTGAAATATGCAACTACCTCAACCATGGGCGCCCGCAGCCATTTTCCCAGGTGTAGGGGAGGCATATATTTCCAGGAGGTGGGGAGGGGGCCAAAACATATATTTCCAGGTGGGGCAAAAGCGTATATTTGGAATATAACCTAGTGGCAACCCTATTACAAGATAGGCATTCCACCCATGGAGAAGGTGCTGCACTCGCCACTATTTGTAGTGCGAGCAAAGAATTCCTGGGTCCGCCCCAAAATTTAATCACTTCTTCCGTAGCCCATTGCCGACCCCTCTACAGAAAACATTGACATTCATTGAGAACTTTTGGAGATACTGTGTGATGTGGAGATATAGTTACGACGCAGGAGAGGAGAGGAATAAATTCCTGGATCCACCCCCAAATTGACTCACTGCATAATCTAGGTGTCAAATAGTGCACTTGACCGTTGACGTTTTTTTTTTATACGGGAACTTTAAGTTGTGGTTACATAAAACAATTGTACTGCACCATTATACTTTATTGACTATAAGGTTCCAAATTTCAAACCGCCCTTGCCCTCGGAGAGAAAGCCTGATCCAGTCGGCGGCAGCAGAAATGCTCCGTTTGCCCCCCTCTCCCAGCGGACGCCAATGACCCCAGCCACTAAGAAGGATCCAACTTCCCTGTCTGTTTGTTTTTTGTTGTTTTTTCTCGGCTACTTGAAAAAGAATAAAGCTGGTTTGAAATTCTGCACTTGAGACGTTATCAAAGAAATTAAAAGTGATAACCAAATCCCCAAGAGGCAAATCAACAGCGGTAATAATCGCCGCATGACGCAGACGAGAGATACGGAGTCATAGAAGTGTTTCAAATAAGATGAGGAACAACACCGACAAGAATTATCGAAAGTTGTGGCTCTAACATTTAAGGGAGAGTAAGGAGAGTTTTGCAACACAAAGGTTGTGGCTCTAACATTTAAGGGAGAGTAAGGAGAGTTTGGCAACACAAAGGTTGTGGCTCTAACATTTAAGGGAGAGTAAGGAGAGTTTGCCAACACAAATGTTGTGGCTCTAACATGCAAGGGAGAGTAAAGAGAGTTATGCAACACAAAAGTTGTGGCTCTAACATGTAAGGGAGAGTAAGAAGAGTTGTGCAACACAAAGGTTGTGGCTCTAACATGTAAGGGAGAGTAAGGAGAGTTTGGCAACACAATGGTTGTGGCTCTAACATTTAAGGGAGAGTAAGGAGAGTTTTGCAACACAAACGTTGTGGCTCTAACATGTAAGGGAGAGTAAGGAGAGTTTTGCAACACAACGGTTGTGGCTCTAACATGTAAGGGAGAGTAAGGAGAGTTTTGCAACACAAAAGTTGTGGCTCTAACATTTAAGGGAGAGTAAGAAGAGTTTTGCAACACAAATGTTGTGGCTCTAACATGTAAGGCAGAGTAAGAAGAGTTTTGCAACACAAAGGTTGTGGCTCTAACATGTAAGGGAGAGTAAGGAGAGTGTTGCAACACAAAACATAAAGTTCAAACACGTTTTAAAAGTCCGAAAGAAAGAGGTGTTATGCAGTAATTGACAAATAAAAAGACAGGTCTGGTTAGTCACTCGATAGAAACCGTCACGTGAAATTCGTCTTTTGGCAGCATGCCGTGTTGGGAGTGATCAATTACAAAAATTGGAATAAGGGCGATCAATGAATAAGTTAGTTCTCACGACTTTTGTTGGGCAGCGATCACTAAAAGGCTGGATTTTTTTAAAAAAAGTGTGAATGCTGCTGGACACAAACTAGTGATCAATTTAACATAAATTTACATTGCAAATTGCCCCCCCCCCCAAAAAAACCCTATTGGTGGGGGGCATTTTAAAAAAACAAAAGAATGCTTTTTCTAGACATACTAAGGAGTAAATGTTTAAATTTTCAGACCTCTAGCTCAATTGGTGCGACCTGTGCGCCTGATACATACATACATAGCCAGCAGCCAGACCAGCTCACAAACTGAAGAAACCTATGTTGAGGGATTTTCTTTTGTGACAGTTTTGGTTGACGGTTTCTAAAAATAAGTGTCATTTGAAAATTGACACTGTTGAATGAAATACCCGAAAGGAAATAACAACTTGAAATAAATAAATCCGAGAGTGTATACCTCTGCCAACGACATAGTCACTAGAAAATGAATGAAAATCAGTTCACAAATAGTTACGATGCAGGGGAGGTAACTGAAAAAATTCCTGGATCCGCCCCAAAATTTAATCACTTCTTCCGTAGCCCATTGCACACCCCTCCACAGAATGTCATTGAAATTCATTGAGAACTTTTGGAGATACTGTGTGATGTGGAGATATAGCTACGCCGCAGAAGAGGAGAGGAATAGATTCCTGGATCCACCCCAAAATTGAATCACCTCTTCCGTAGCCCACCATCCACCCTTCCACAAATGTCATTGAAATACATTGAGAACTGTTGAAGATATTGTATGGACAGACAGACAGACAGACCAACAAACAGACAGACAGACGAGAGTGAATACATATACCGGCCAATTTTCGAAACAGGAGAACAAAACATTTTCGTGATTTCAACCATTGACGATTTCTCCTACGGAAGACCAATCGCGTAAAAAATCCCCTGCTTTAGAAACTGGTTTCTGTGGAGAATTTGTTTCTCTTTAGAAACTGGTTTCCTGTTTGCAAAGAATTTTTTTAAAAAGAATTTTAATAACAATATTTACTCACCTTAGTTGGGGTCATTTCTCAATTCAAAGATAATTTCTGAATTTAAAGGTTTTTTATTTAAACTTATTTTTTTAACAAAAACAAAAAGCTTTACACAAGTAATTACGTAGTTGTTTTTGTTTTTTTCGCGAAATAGTCGGGTTTAATCATTTATCAAATTCAAACTAGGTATTGTTGTTTTATTGTTTTGTGGGTTTTTTTCGCGAAAAAGGCGACTGGACCAAGATTAAAACCAAGCTTATTTCAGCACTTTCAGATGTTGGACGCGTGACGGTTTCTATTGAGTGACTAACCAGACATGTATTTATATTCATTGCCAATCTTGATTGAATTACTCGCTCTAGAAGAAACGGAGATATAATCAGAAGTGACGGGAAAATGAAATATATATATAGAGAGAGAGAGAGAAAGAGAGAGAGAGAGATAGAGAGAGAGGGGGAGAGAGAGAGAGTCAACACAGTATTAAATGTTTAAAGTATAATTAAATAAGATAGCTGGAAATGAAAAATCTAGCTAATTTTAGCCGTTTTAAGAGTCGGTGTGGGTGGTACCAGTCGGAGTCGGGGTCGGAGTCGGAGTTGGATGTTTTGTGTCCGACTCCACAGCCCTGTTTATATTTAGAAGTTTTAAACTTATTCATATACATATATAGACTATTTATCGGTAACCAATGAGTTAAGCATAACTCATTCATTGATACGAAATAAGACCAAGATCATCATCAGCAGCAGCAGCAGTGTCCGTCGTTGGACATAGACATTCCGCGGGATTCGCCAGATCTCTCTTGTCTAGTTCGTCACCCATCTTATTTTTTGCCGGTCACAATTTCGCATATGATCTCTGGGGATCAACGTTGTGAATCGTGATGTCCAGCGGTTGTCTGTCCTTCTTGCAACATGACAAGCCCATTGCCATTTGAATTTTCTAATGGATTCTATGATATCTCTGACCCCTGTTTTTTTCTCACATTGGTCTACAATCGTGCCTCCTCCTGATAGTCCCCTATGAGTCTGAAATATGGAAACTAACCGAAGGATTGGTCCTCAAACTGAGAACCATGCAACGGTAGATGTAGTGGTCCACTTTCTTTAGACCTGCGTTTTCGATTTTGACCGTTGTGTCTTTGTCCTCAACATGTTTAAATATTACTCAACATGTTTAAATATTACATTGATATCACAAGGTCACAGTAAATCACTTTGAGAAGTGGAATAAGTTTGTTTTAATGTAGCTAATACTTATCGAAAAAGCTTTATAGCATCAGAAACGTTAATCAAACTGAAGACACAGCTTATTACCTGAACAAAAGAGTGGATTTATAAACTCTGCAAAATTAATATTATCTATTGAAATGGTCCTTCGGACGATTGAATCCCTTCTTGTTTTTTTGTGTTGTAAACACGACGTTTCGGCCGATCCATTCTTAGGCCTTCTTCACATCTGGAGCGAGAACGGCGAGCATCTTCCTCTTTGGGAGGCAGTCCAGATTATCGACAGAGAACGATGTTGGAAACAGAGAAAAATCAAAGAGGCAGCTCACATCAAATTGTCGACTAAATGCATTAGCCAGACAAGTGCGGATTTCAACCCGATGTGGCTTCCACTTCTCAACAAATCTAAACCCGACAGGACAACGACACAGAAACACCCAGGCCATGCGCTATAAGGCTACCCCCTTTAGACATAATTTCTGTTTAACCCATCACACTCGGATTTTTACACCTGAAGAAGGCAGAGGAATGGATCGGCCAAGAAGGAGTTCAATCGTCCGAAGAACCTTTTCAATATTAATGACCCTTCTCAAAACTATAGAAAATAATATTATCTATATATTTATGAGTAAGTATCCAGGTTATTCAGGCTGGAAATAGTGAAATACAGACCAGAAATAATAAACTTAGCTTGATGAAAGTGTGCGAATTACCGGCATCTTTCATCTAAAAGGCAAGTTGGACGTTTGACTAACAACACAGTATAATAAAAACTGGCATTCCAAGGGAAATTATGAACCATCGCCACCCATATATGCTGTGTTGGGGGTGATCAATGAACAAGTTACTTCTTTCGCCCTTTTTTGGGCTATCACTAAAAAAAGGTCGGAATTTTCAAAAAGCGGGCACAAACTAGTGACCAATTTAGCATAAACTTACATTGCATATTGGAATGGCTGATCGAAAAATGAAAGAACTGGAAAAAAAATTAGGTATAAATTTACGAATGGGTAAGAAAGAAGAAAACATAACAGGTCTGGTTAGTCACTCAATAGAAACCGTCAGGTGACCAACGCCTTTTGCCATCATGCTGTGTTGGGGGTGACCAATTACAAAAATTGGAAAAAGGGGTGATCAATGAATAAGTTACTTCTCTCGCCTTATGTTGATGATACTCCATATATGCAAACGACTTGTATGTTACATTGGTGTGTATAGTTGGAACTGGTCGGATATCGTTGGATGTTCATTCTTCGTGCGTGTGCCGTGGCTTTTGCTGAAAGGAACTGATATGAAAGTCAACTGGTTCATTGAGAAAAACGAAGTCCAATTTAAAATATTATGTTCATTTTATTCGACTTTACTCTTAGCGACGCTCAAGGAATCTGCACTGTAAGAAACTGTTACTACAAAATCTACTGTCAATTCTCTTTGTAGGTTAAAGTTCTCATCCAGAATATTGTTCAATTTTGAGTTGTCAAACAATGTCAAACAAACAGACAAAGTATAGCTGCTACTGTCTTTCTCTTTTAAACCATGTAAGTCACATCTATCACATATTTTACAGCTGTGCGGCTCTAGAAATACTGAGTTCGACTGACCGTGACCCCTGTGGAGAGGGTGGCGGGGCCGCGGACACTAGTCCTAGCCTTGGACAGCTAGTCCTGGTCTCTCCCCCTCCTCTTTTCTACTCTCTCTGGGTTTTCACCTCTATTTATCGGTATGCCAATTTTTAACACGGAATCGTTTCCTGCCGTTAAAACATTACATCATTTTTTTGTTTGCGTCAGTAAATTATTTAGCCGACATTTTTTTGTTATTCTAAATTCTTGTACAAGCATTCCATAATCAGGATTCAGTCTTCAATTGTTTTGTTTGTTATTTTAACAAAACAAAACCCTCATTTTAATAACATTCCTTACTTTTCAATTTCAGCCAAATAAAACAATTCAATATAGCCCATATCATAATTCCTGACCTAACAATTGCATTTTATATACACTGCACAATTTCGTATATACGCATTTAAACTTTATCTATCTATCGGGCTCATATTGCTACAGTTAGTCGTTACAGTCGTTAGCTGGATAGTATTTGTACATAGCCACCTCTCCAACCACCGGGGATAAACACATGGGGAACTGCATATTCACCGACAACAAGTTACCGACAGCAAATTACCGACATTTATCGAGATGTAAAATCCATCAAGATACAATTCGCCGACATACATATTTACCGAGATCTTTACAATTATTAAAAGGTTAAGAATTAAAAAGAATTTACTGCAACGAAAATATATTAAAGATTTAGCAATCGTTTTCAGCTATTTATGTACTTCTCAAACTTTTGACGAAAAAGCGATACGTGACAAGAAAAAAAAGTTAAAAACTTATATAAGAATTATTTTTATTGTAAGAAATATTTATCCCATTATTCGTAAAAAAATCTTTCAATCAACAAATTATATTTTCCATGTTTAGAAACGGAGATGTTTGTCTTTGAAAAAGTTGTTTCCAGTGTAAACAATGGGATGTAATAATTAGCACATAGGAAAAATAAAATAAATTTCAATAAAACTAGAGATCTTTTGTTTGGGAACTTTTCGTTGCTTTTTTTTTAAATAGAATATATTTAAAAAGCTTATTTCATGGATAAATGTTTTTAAATGTTTAAAAATAATATGCCAAACACATTGCCTACCTTTGGCTGACTATGGTTACAGACTGACTGCATTTTACAGGCGGTCGGCTGGGGAATTTTTTAATGGCAAAAACCGCCAAAAAGAACGTGAAAAAAAACTATTAAAAATAATTATTTTTCTAAATTCGACCTAAAAATCAGTGCTGAACATAGATTGAGATTTGATTATAGTTTAATTCTCGAGTTATAAACATGCATATCTAGTAGTTTACGACTTATAAGCAGGACCAGATTAACCGATACCAGGGCCCCTAGGTTATTAGCCATATGGGGCCCCCCCATCTTGAATCATCCTTCTCCCTCCCCCCGTTTCGTGTATAATTTTAAGTAA